>JAJEJH010000088.1:0-205716 GCA_026122585.1 Anacardium occidentale | reverse complement strand
TTATAATTTTTAATATATTTTATAATTTTTAATATATTTTTTATAATTTTTAATAAATTTTTATTAGTAGGGGTATTTTTGTCATTTCATATAATATGTTAATGAAATTTGGATGGAAATTGCGTTAGGGTGGGACTTTAGGCTTTTAAATTTAAGCGGGTGGGACTTTGTCTCCGCCTCAAACTATGGGTGGGAAAATGTCCTTTGGCCTTTTCCGAGTCCAACTTTTCCAGCATTTTACTACTGATATTAGTACACAGTGACAGAAATCTACACATTTGGATTCCGCGTTTGAATTTAGAAATGGGCAAAATACTATTTTCCATCCCGCGTTTGTTAATATGGTAAATTCTCTTGCTTAAATTTACAAAAAATTAATTTTTTATATTAAAAATTAATTATTAATTTTAATAATTAAAAGATATTTATATTATTTTTATCTAAATATTATAATAAAAACGTATTTAAAATATAAACAGTAATTACTTTAAACTTAATAAGAGTAAATTAGTAATTTTATTTTTTAGTTTAAATTTATCATATATTTTTAAAATATTTATAATTTTAATAGTTTGTAATATGATATTTACATTTTAAAATTTTTTCAAATTACGAAAAACTCTTTTAAAAATTTAGAAAAGACCACAAAATTTTTTTTTTTCAGATTTTAAAAATCCCTAAAAATTGTTTAAATATGCATTTTAATATATATTATTTTATTTAAATATTATAATAAAAATATATTTGTAATTTTTTTAGTTTGTAAAAATAAATAAATAATTTTTCTATCTTATTTTAAAAATTATCATATTCATCAATATATTTTGAAAATATATTATAATTTCAATAGTTTTTAGTGTTAAGATCATTTTTGAAACCATTAAATAGTATATTAAAATTTTTAAAATTTCAAGAATACCCCTTTTTTAATAATAAAAAACCCTGAACTTTTTTCAAAATTCAAGACTTCCTAAAATTTTTTTAAAACTTATTATTCAACCCAAACATATAATTATTTATTAGTAAAGCCTATACATATTTATAGTAACACAAATTTTTATTATTTTTAATTTTAATTTATATATATTAAAATAAAAAATTTAATAAAATTTTTAAAAATAAAATATTAATTAATTTAATGATATTTTTATCTTCCTAACAATTTTAATAAAAAAAATTGAAAATAAAAAAAAAGGGGCAAAAATTTTAACTTTATCAAATTTAACAAAAAAATTTTATTACCTCAAACAAACAGGGGTGAAAATAAGTCTTTTTGACCTTTCAGAAATCTAGTAAACTTCTGTTAGAAAGTGTTTAATTAATAAATTTTAGAAAATAAAAGATGGCCACTGATTATTTTGTTCGTATAATTTATTTATTTAGTCTCCGTCAATCTAACTCATGCTCTTATAATATGGAAGATGACGTACTTTAATTATTGGCAATTTAGTCACGAGCCATACCCAGAGCCGCCGAGTTTGACTTGCTCGACGTCCATAATCGAAACGTTGTCATGTGAATTTAATTAATTGGAAACAAACCCATTTAAAGTCAAATAAAGTTAATTAATGGCATATAATATTTGGACGTAACATGCCCCTAATTGTGTTCCTACCACTTATATACTCCACTTCCAGTACTTAATTTTCAATAAGGTCGTAATAAGATTTTAGACCAAACGATAAAATCCCACTCAAGATTTTCTTATATGATAAGCTCTGGTCTATAAAAATTTAAAATTAAATTAATAATAAAATTTTAAAAAATAAAATAAATAATTAAAAAAATAGTCACCGTCATCTGTTGCGATAACCGTTTTTAACCTCACTAGGTGATATCACAATGACGAATGTGATCAGATCTAGCTGTTAAAAATTATTTAATTATAATTAATTAATTTAGATCATTTGGTTAAATGATTGAATAATTTATATAAATAATTATAATTATTTAAATGATAATCTAAGAATTTGTAGATTTAGGTGTTTTGACTAATTGGATTATTGGATTTAATGAAATTTTGTAATGGACATTCTGAACATTTTTATCCAAATAATTATTTTTATGATATCGTAATTCAGTGACCTTAAATTTATTTGGTTGGTGTTAATTTGTTTCCACGACCATGTGTAGTGGGGAACAGAAGGTGGCACGGCAACAATTTGACTTGGAGAAGAGAACAAAGGGTTTTAATGAAGGTTTTAATGTGTGCGCTAGTCCAAAGTGGCATACTTCAGAGCTCAAATGGCGAGAGACTTTTGAGTGTAATGTAAGTTTGTCAAAGAAAATTAATGAAACAGCAACCAAAGACTTAAAAGAATGCATTACCCTTATTCTGAAAGTTGGCAAAGATATTTAGAAGGTCAACGAAAATCAATTATTGAAAACAAAGTTAACTATTTTTAATCATAATTGTAGTCATTTTTTAAAAAAATTTTAAATTTTTTTTTTTTTATCAAATTTTAAAATTTATTTTATTAATATTTTAATTATTTTTATATATTTTTATTACATTAAATTTTTATTCAAAAGATAAAAATATTTAATTGATATTAATATTTATCAATTTATCATTAAAATTAATTACTAATTTTTGTCAACGAGTAAATATTTAAATTTTAAAAAATTAATAAAAAAATTTTATTATTAAAAAACATTAAATATATTTTAAAAATAACATTAATTAATTTAAAATAAGATTTTTGTTAAAACCCAAAAGCTAAATGGCAAATTACCTAGAGGGAGGGGTGAATAGGTTATTTAAAAAATCTTTGAAATCTTAATTCCTTTCCTATTCAACCAACACAACATGCATATATATAAAAACAATTAAGCACAATTAAATGACTAAGCAAATATAAATAAAGAGAGTAAGAGAAAGAAATTGCTCAGTCGATTTTTAGAGTGGTTCGGAGCTTCTCCACGCCTCCTACGTCCACTACTCCAAGCAACCCCGCTTGAAGACTTTTCTTCCACTAACTTCAACCCCGAAGTTACAATAGTTTTTTGACAAGGAAATTTCGCCCTTAACACTAGTTTTGATACAAGGGATTGCGCCCTTAACTTAGTTTTAACAGGGATTACGCCCCAACACTAGTTTCACGGGATTGCGCCCAAGGGTTTGTGGAATACCAATAATTTTCCTCACAAGGTTGATTTACAATAAGCACTCAAAGTTTCTCTCTAAGTGTATACAAGTAAGTTTGAGAGAGAAGTTTGGAGAAGAGATTAGAGAGTGAAAAATGCAAGTTTTAGGCTTGATTCTCTCTCCCTTCAATCTTCAAATCAGCTTCAATTTATAGGGAATGGAAGATTCTAGCCGTTGCAGCTGATTTGAGAGCCGTTGGAGCATTTCTGGAAAGTTGCACGGGCGTGTCCGCTTGATGCACGGTCGTGCTCCCTTTTTCTGCACTTTTCCAACGGTCAATTTTGTGTTAGCACGGGCGTGCGTTCTGCATCACACGGGCGTGTGTTATTTTTCTCCAAATTCCAGAAGCAAGCACGGGTCGCCAGCACGATGAGCACACGAAAAGCGCAAGACTTCATTTTGGCCTTGCACACGGGCGTGCGTCAATGCTACACGGTCGTGTGTGTCATTTTCCTTTAGACACACGGTCGTGCCTACTCCCAGCACACGAGCGTGTGCGCTCTTTTGCCTTGACACACGGCTGTGTGTCCTTCTGCACACGGTCGTGTGTGCCATTTCTTCACAGCACGGGCGTGTTTACCTTAATGCACGGGCGTGTGCGGCTTGTTGCATGGGCGTGTGCTTTACTTTGTTTGAGCACGGGCGTGTTCACCTGCAGATTTCAGCCAGCACAAAAACTTTGGGTCCTCTTTGTCATGTTCAACACATGCATGGACCAATTAGATATTTTAACATACATTTTGCATCAATCAAAATCCACAAGGGTTCAATAATTTTATATTAAATTTATCAAAATAATTATTATTTAAAATAATAAAATACTTTTAAATCGATGCACTATTATTTAAACCATTGGGTTTAGTGATTGCACCACATCTGCCATTAGTGGCCTGTATTCGGCCTCTGGGTTGCACACACGTTGCAGCAATCTCGGCCACCTGAATAACCACTTTCATTGTATATTAGCCCTCTAATGCTGCATCCAGAACCTCTGCAAGCTTCTGTCAGTCTGTCAACCGAGGCAAGGCCTTTCACGGACACAATAAAAAAGGAAGATAAAAAGATAAAGAAATAATTTACAAAAAGGGGTCAATTGTGACAAGTCTATTACAAGGGCCATTCATGTGATTAATGCCTTTTTTGGTTAACAGTTATCTGTGGATGTGGAGCATCAGAATCATACAAACTTCATCCTACACATAATCAAACTTTATAATTATCCAAATGTGAGATTCTTTGAAAGCCAGAGAGTGACTGACGTCTGTTTTGTTATGAGTTGCCCGGTCAATGCATACCTGCAGAATGAACAAATCCGTGGGTAAATTGGGCTCACTTCTGATATTATGCATTCAGAATGTATATTATATAAATACGAGTGACACCATCATAAGATTAAATATGGAACAAATGCTAGTGCCATTGTATAAGATTAAGTTTGCTGGTCTATACTCAGGAGCAACATGTCCCTGGGTGCCCCAACACTCAAAGTTGAGACATGTCTACTGGCTTTGTCAGATTCAAGGTTGGTCAATCCAAAATCAGAAACCTCGGCATGGATATTTTTGACCAACAAGATATTGCTGCTCTTAAAATCTCTGTGAATCACTGAGGGAGTAACTTGCTTATGGAGATATTTCAATCCCTTAGCAGCTTCAAGAGCTATTTTCAAATGATGTTGCCACAACAATGCTAAGAATGAGTCAAACTAATTTCAGAGTAATCACCTTGGCAAGCATCAGTGTGGTCAGGCTCTTGGTTCATTTTTCTCTTGAGCCACCAGAAAATCTATCCTCAAAGTTTTAAAATCCAAATCCCCTTCCAATCTATTGGTTCAGAAATGCTTTATTAGAGCTTGGCAGGCATTTTTTAGGTTGGTGACTTCTCCTAATTAATAATTAGGTTAGGCAAAGAATAAAGAACAGAAACAACAATCAACAAACTACTAAACAGCATAGATGATTTAGCCAATGCCTACGATGGGGGTGGATGACTTAAGACTTGTTGGAGAGTATGAGAAAATTTAGAAGTGGGTGGGTAAAATGAAAATGAAGAGAGAGCTTAATAAACTTAGGGGTTGGATGTATGGTGAGCAGAGTTGACAGAAGAGGCCCAACCCCCTAAAAAGTGGCAGAAACTGAATAAAGCCCCACGTTTATCTCAGTCTGAGAAGATTGAAGCTTACAGAATTCAATTATCCTGTAGTCGATGGTGATACTGACGTCTCCTCTTTCTATATATGCACAGGTGCACCTCAAATTTTGATTTTTTAGTCTATAAATACATTGAGAATCATGATAATCAGAGATATTAATTCGTGGATTCGAGGCTCAAGTTCCTTCATTCCTTTTGCATGAAGACACAGACCCAGAAACCACAAGGGGAATCCTTCGCTTCCTCATAATTGTTCTCTCAACGGGCAACTTTGCTGTATTGATCTAAAGCTCTAGTCTGTAGATAGTGACTGTATAGAAACCAAAATAATGCAGGACCCATCTGCAGGTATGAACCAATAAAATCAGCCACCATAAGCAAGTATCACAGATACAATAAAAGCAAAACGAATATATAAAATCCAAACATTCCAGCAAAATAATTAGCTTTCAATACCTTTGAACCAACAAACTCAATGAATTTCCTTCTGCATAACGACACAGGTCTAAGCAAATTTCATCCTAAAGTAACACTAATGCATCCTATAATTGACCGAAAGAATTCAATAACCATCTACACAACATGATTCTATTTTAAACCCGGGATACATTATATTTAATGAACAAGTTGGGCCCCAAAGGTGTTAGCTGATAAAATAACAATTACAAGGGGGCAGACTCATTCTCCACAAAATTTGCGGCCTTGTAAATTCATTGAAAAAAAAAAAAGGATGCATTCCGTTAGGAAATCAATAAACACAGTTGCACTATATTGGGCTACAAATGTTAACCAATAAAGTAGCGAATGTCAATAGAACTTCAGCCAATTCTTTTTCATCTCTAACTGCTTTGAGTACCGCATTTCGTTTTGTGACCAAAATAGTTTATTGGTAGTGACCTTACGATTTTAATGCAAGGAAAGAAAAACATGCCGATGGCACAAAACTCATATCTATATTTGAGCAGTCCAGATCATGAGCCTGCAGTTTAAAGTCATTTCTTTGATGGGTAAAGTGAAGGCTTGGGGAAGATCACATTAAAAGACCTAAATTGTTGTCAATTTGGGAAACAATGGATATAATACCTGCCACTGGCTTTTCCTCAACCCAGAAGGCTTTACCTGTAAAAGAGCACTCAGAAATACACCTAAACTCTTTCATGTTTCCCGGACTTTAGTTTTGATGAATGAAACGAGAGATTTTGGCTCCTTAAGTTCGGAAAACTCAATTTTTTATATTTGTTAAATTTGTAAACAAAATTTTATTATTTTTTTATAAAATTATTAAAAATACAAAAAGTGCATGTAGTTTTCAAAATTTTATTAAATAATTTTTTATATATTTTATTTTGTATTAATTTAATTAAATATAATAAAAATTTTATTAATACAAATATAAATAAGAATATTAATAATGTATAATCTTAATTTTCAAAATAAACTTAATTTTTGAAAATATTAGAAGTTTTAATAAATTTTAAAATGGTTTTTGAAATTCAAAACCGGTTTAAGGGTTTTTTTGATATTTTTAAAATTTTCATATGTTTTTCAATAATTTTAAAAATGATAATTGCATAATTAAATACATAATAACTTATAAATATCATATTACAAACTATTAAATCTATAGTTATATTTTTTAAAATATATAAAATAAATATAATAATATTTTTAATAAAACAAAAAAATATCTTTACCCATTTATTATAGTAGTACTTGATAAACTAAGGATTGACTTTGATAGATTAATGATAAATTCAACTTTTTAAAATTTATAAGAATAAAAATTTATCATTTGATCAAATGTTTGATGAAAAATACTCATTTAGCCCATTTAGAATTAATTAATGATTTTATTTTTCTTTGTTTACGAATTCAGTTATACTTAATTCAAAATTATCAAAGTCATACCTTATCTTTATACTTAAAGCCAAAATCAAAAGTTCCTGAGAAATGAATAAATAAATATGTATGTATGTATGCATGCATGCATGCATATGAGAAAATTTTGATCAGTTGTCAATTCATCAACCGCTAAGATAAAGATAAGAGAAAATTTTGATACAGCGAGGCAAGAAGCAATTTGCAGTTTATCATACCTTGTTTCCCCACCACATATAATTATTTTCATTTACGGAACTTTTGACCAAAAAAGGATTGGATTGCTAAGATCAAATTTGAGTAGACTCGCCTAAGAGTAAATCAAACATGTCATCAGGGGTTAAAAGGGTTGTTCCACCAATAATCAATTCTATATCAGGCCTTCCACTCTCGGATAATACCTCCAACGCTTCGCGTACCTGACATTATACAAAGAGCTCTAACTGTCAATTTCATAAACATAAAGGAGGAGGAGATAGATTCCAATTTAAGCTCAAGGAACTCGAGAAATTTGTACCTCTAAACCATTGATGCCACCAATAACAAATATCAGAATAACATTTTGGTCAGCAAGACTGGGCTTGGCCTGGAGATTTTTAAAAGCAAATTTCAGCCTTTACCAACTACTGAAGCAAATTTCTGTAAGCTGTGGAGAGATGACAACTTACCTGCCCGAGACCAAATCTTCCAAACCCACTTTTGAAAAGTCGCCCCACAGTAGAGGAATGGTATTCCAGCCCAGGTACATTGTCCTTACTCAATACTTTTCTTAGCAGCTTATAAAGAAATCCCTTGCTCGTGTATGAATCACCACTAAAGTTGATTTCGGAGTCCAAAGGACCTTCTCTCAACTGTGTATTCCTCTTTAGACCAGACACCTTGTGGAAAAACTTGAAAAGATTATCCACCCTATCCCGCAACTCCAACTTCAGCTGCATGTCATTGTATGCTTGGTCTTTCTTATCGTCATTATCTGCATCTTCATCACCCCACTTACCCCATTGATCATCATCAAAATCATCAATATCTAACTGATCTGAAGATGCTTCTTTGGTGTCCTCTGATTTCATTCTGATTAAATTGGCCTCAAGCTCCTCTGTTAGACCATGGAGGAACTTCAGTTTGGCTGCTGATGGATTTTCAAGAATTGCATCTACAATAGCTTCTTTTAGAAAATGCTCCTCTTGCCACGAAAATGGGCCACCAGACCCAGAAGTTGGGAAATTTTCACCCGCCAACACATAACCAATAACCATAAGGAGCAGAGCATCTTTCAAAGAGAGTAGTCCTTGTGACGACTCATGTTTTCCATTCTTCTTCCCCAGTGACCCTAACAAACTCTTGTTGATAAGATCACCGATTTGAGCAGCGAGACTCTGGCTAGTGTCTCCAGCACTGACATGCAACATTTTCTCTGCACTGATAAATGCATCCCATTTGGCACTGTGTGATTCCTCAAGAGTAACTAATGCAGCTGCTGCTAACTGAATAATTCCTTTATTTCTTAAAAATGATGACTGGTTTTGAGCCAGTGCTTTAATCATAAGTTGCAACTCCAATTTTGTAGCAAAACCAGGATGAGTTCTCACATTAACAGTTAAATTCTCCTGACGCACTGTCTCCTGAAGCCATTTCTTTACCAATACAGCACCATCTTTTGCTCTTCTATCCAGTAAAGCTTCCATATATGGTGTTCCACGAAAATTTTCAGTTGAGACAAAGGAACCATTGAGTAGCTGAACCTCAGAGGAAAGGGGCTCGTCCGTACGGACTTTGTTGCCAAGATCAATCAAATCTACGACTTGGGAAGACCGGTTGTATGCATCCCACCCATGTAAAAAAGCTTCGACGTTCTGTGAAACCTGAGAATCTTCTCTTTTCGAATCTTCTATACTTAAGATATTTGCAATTGGTATATGAACATTAATAGGAGGTCGTTGTATGCGAGGAGGCCCCAATTTGACTTGGCTTTGAGAACCTTTCATGTGGGTATAGGATGTAGTTCTTTTCCTACGAGGCAAAGATGAAAATATGCGATCAACAAGAGAATCTCCATGACAGCATGGAGTCAGAAGATCGAATGTGCGGTCAACAAGTAATAATCCGGCTGCTCGTTTACGGCGACCTACATCATAAAGGCTTGACATATCTGTCAAAATCTTCCCAACAGTTTTTGACAAATCACCGAGGGAAAATATTTCCATTTTCAAGTCCATCTACACAATTTTTGAAACAACATTAGGATCACAATATAATATAAAATAAAATAATGAACAACAGATATAGTGAAATTCAATGTTTTATATATATATATATATATATATAAAGCATATCAGAAGCACAAGTAAATAGAAGAATACTCCAATATGAAAATTTTGACAAAAACAAGTTTAACCATGTGCCACTTGTTACCTTGGCAGCCAGATGGTAAAGAAAATTGGCCGTGAGATTAGCCCCTGGAGGGACATCATCACCATCAGAGGAGGACCCAGTACTTATTGGAGGCAACCCAGGACTAAGAGAATCCTCATGTTCATTTGATAAGCATGCTTCAGCTATAGATCCCTCTGAGGGTAAGACAAACACCCTAGATGAAAAAGGACACAAAATCATAGGAAAGTGATGAACAGAAACAACCAATTTTTGCCCTACATCTTCCATTAGCCCTACTGGATTATCTTCATATAGATCCTTTCCAACTGAACTAGCTTCAAGATTAGGGATGTCCTCCTCACCAGATGTAAGCCATGACCTTCCATCATCTTCAAAGGTCAATTTTTCCAGGAAGTTGTTAGCTTCTGACTGCCTGGACTTTGTATTGTTCATCTTAAGAAGCTCTTCATAATCTTGAAGAAGCAAGGATTTATACTCATGGAATGCATCTGGCCCAAGAGGTGAATCGGGATATGCTGAGTGAGCTATCTACAATGAGAAAATTTTCCAATAATACTCTAACACAACAGACAAAGGAGTTTATGGTAGAAAAAACTTGCTATCACAAGAATGACATTAAAATAAAAACATATAGTCTCACACTACAACTTATCACTGTAGAATGTCAAAAGTGCAAATATGGCATTGTTTAACATGAAATTGCACAAGAATCAGAGGAGTTTAAGATTAAATCTTAATACTTAAAAGAAAAAAAGTTAATAAATCCTAACGTATAAAAACAGCAATATAAAAAAAAACACCTCTGAGATAGATGTGAATATTGCACAGTGACGAACACTGTGGTGTGTCCTCAGGCATTGCATGATGTAGCGATGTGCATCACTTAATAGACGAGATGTCATAACCACTATTTTCCTAGGCGGATCAAAATTTGTGATCCAATCAACCACCTGCAGAAACAATTCAATAAAATTAGAAAATGCTTGAGGTAGAAGATATGACTATAATATGAAACAAAATTCTAGAAAAAAAAGTTAGCACAAATAGAGGAACTAGCAATCTGAAACATCAAAACATGTCTAGATACTACATCATCCCCTTAATTCCTTAACAAAATTCTTCTTGTGCTCTAGGTTTTGTGAGATATAACCTGATTTCTTGGTTTTTTACATCATTAAGGTCTGAAACAAGAAAGAATGAAATTATGCTAAAAAAAAATATTTTCAAAACTTTAGACAGGTTATAAAAAAGTTGCGAAAATTATAAAGGGTAAGATTTGATTTAAAATGTGCCTAATCAACTTACCATATCAAGAGCGCACATGTTTTCCAAGCTACAGACAGCACGTACTCCAAGTTCTAGTAAGACAGGGAATGCTCCAATATATTGGAAACTCTCTGCACATCCAGAATCTATGTAGAGAGTAGCATCTTCAATGTGCTCCGATATCTAATAAAATGATAACAAACCAATTGAAAATAATACCAAGAATGCAGCTATCCATCAACAGGAATGAAGTACTTGCAATTTGGAAATAACGAGTACAAATTACATAAAACAAACTTCATGCTAAAGCCTAAATTCATTAGAATACCTTACAGCTCTGGGAAATCAAAAGAAAATAATGGGTTCTGGGTCGACGGTGTCTATATTATACACACCTAAGTATCAATGGCGCAACTTGTTAACAATGTACACTCATTACTCACAGATTCTTTTTCCTCACCCATAAATCCCCAAACCCCCTCAGCAGACTCAAGTCCAGAACTATATGAACCCTACAATTCTAGGTATCAGAAAGCCCGTAGCAATTTGCTCCAGAGGTATCAAAAATTTTTCCCTGAATTTTACAGGAGAAAACACAGGTCTTACCACTATTCAACCTACTGAATCTTCAAATTATCTATAGCCAAAACAATTCCGGGGCTGTAACGCTGTCAATGGATTCATTTAATCCAATACCAGATTTTGAACCATAAATCCAACAGCAACCAAGTCGATCATGCCCAATCAAAGACATTTTCAAAAGACTTATGTAAACACCACTACATATGCCCCTCATATGCCCCTCATGAATAGAAATGGTGTGATAGCTCCAGAAATTTGCTTTGATTATTCAGATAAAATTCATAGTGAGAAACAGAACTTACTTGGCGAATGGAAGTAATACAACATTTGGTCACATCAACCAGAGCCATGCCAAAACGAAGATAGGCAGAAGTACGACCTTAACCAAAGAATAATAAAAGCAGTTAATCAACCAGAACAAATGAAGACAATGATTTGACAGTTGGATTTATCATGCACAAGATTTACCTTAATGAAGTATTCACAAGCTGAATAACAGCAATTCAGAGGGGATTGAGGCTCGTAGCTTCCCCAATGGATACAAAGGAATGAAATCAAAGATGGCAGCAGTTACACATTATTTCTTCGGTGGAAAAAAAAACATTCCATGGCAACGAAAAAGAAATCTTCACAGAGTGAGCCGAGATTCTTTGGCCAGACCGATAGAACTTGACCACCCATCATTATTTTGGGCTGAACATTTTTCCCCGTTTTGGCCCTTTTGGCTCTATATTTATAAACTAATGGACCTTCGAGATTCAATTGAAAAAAATAGTCAAATTAAATGAAATTTCTATGCTAATTTACCGCTCGGAGGAATCATTATTGTGATTCAGCTGTCTCAGACCGAGACTTGACTTGGTTTCCCTCTTCCTCTAATTCTATGTGATTTTGAATGTGATTGAGTTGAAAGACCCAAAGCATATGGAGGAAGAAACTGTTATGCATGAGAATGATGCTTTACAAGGGTTGTAAAGTCTGTAAGTAATATGGCATGATGTATCGACGACGCCAACTTAATCGAACAAATTTCAGTAAGCCGATAACGCCTCTTCTAGAAACTCCGTAGCTGAAATTATGATGAAATATGCAATTAAATACTTTGCTCTTGATCTTTGAATCAAATCGACGGTAATAGATCCGCATGACATTTATCTCATCCCTCTCTACATATCTTAATTCAACAAACACAACCGAAACACCAATTAAATAATTCCAACGCATTTCTTACCAAATTAAGTAACTAAATTGAACATAAAACATGAAATTTATACAACATTCTGATATAATTGAAATAAAACTGAAAAAAGAAATTAAAATATTGCAGTGAATTAATCGACTGTTTTTTATTCAATTTTCTCCATAATCAAACAAAAAGCAGATAGCGAAAAGTAAACAAATAAATATAATTTCCGGAGGTTTCAGATTAAAAATAATATGATCGAAGGGCTTTTAAAATTTGAAATAGAAACAAGCAGTTTGAGGAAAAGAGGAGGCGTATCAGATCGATAGAGTAAAGAAAAAAAGTGAAAATAAAGGAACAGAGTGCGTAGGCTAGCATACCTGGAGTTGCGACTGAGATGATGAAGAAGAAGAAGAGATACAAAGAAGGGATCGTTGTAAGCAAACGAAGTAAAGAAGAAGGGCAGAAGAGAAGGCGAAGGAAATTTTGGACTCGTCAGTAGTGGTCTTTTTTCCTTGGCCGTTTGGGCCCTAGCTCAGCTATTGTTACCAGGTTAGGCCGGCCTGTATTTCCACCCTAATTTACGATTATACCCTTCCATTCTTCCTCTCCTACATCTTCCGCATGGAATGAAATTTCTTTCCAAATTTACCATTCGGAGGAATCATCATCGTGAATAAGCTGTCTCAAACCCAGACTTGACTTGGTTTCCCTCTCCCTCTAATTCCATGTGATTTTGAATATGTTTGAGTTGAAAGACGAAAAGTATATGGAGGAAGAAACTTTTATGCAGGAGCTAGTGTTGTTGGACCCTAAACTTATGCCGGAACGGTCAGCCAAGTGGGGAGAGGGCATAGACAACAAGAAGGAAGTTGACATTGGCTCTGTTGAAACTTGAAAGGTAAGGGATGAAGGATTACCTTAAGTGATCCATTACACACAAATTTGTTGGTTTTCTTGTTTTGGCTATTTTCAGCATTTTATGCCGGTCACTGGGATTCTTCAACCTCGGAGACTTCAATCATATCAATCTCATGTTCAGTTCCTCCATAACATACCCCAATAGTCGCTCTAAATAGTGAGGGATAACATCAACGTTGTTTCTTAAATTCAAAACCTTAGGTTTGTATACTTTTCGGTCCTCTCGTTGAAGGCTTTGTTTCCAACTTGTGGACAGCCGAAAACAAAGGCTTTTTACAGGAATCTCAGTGATGCCATTTTCTACCATACTGATAAACTAGCGCCCAAACTATATCTGCCTGGTAAAGATTATACTTAGTTTCTCATTTTTGTGACACTCCCTCAACTCCTTAATCTTCCTCATAAGTTGAACCCTGGTAACTCCGATTTGGGGTAATGCCGCAGGATAGGGAAAGATCAAGAGGGTCGACGAGTTTCCTAAAACGAAAGCAGGATTAGGATCTTCCGAGTTACTCATTTTTTCAACTCCTAAATTTTGGAATTAACATGGTTATGGCTATCGTATCACACAATATAATACGTATAAAAATACTATATATTTTATAATATATTAAAAATTAATACAATATATTATAGGTATTCTGTAATATGGTAATTATTAATCCGTATTAATATAATTAATAATATAAATTAATACATTTTTTTAAATTAAATTATGTAGATCAAACTCAAAACTTAAGCATGCAATCAAATCTGAATAAAACTGTTTAAAAAGTTAAAAATAAAATAAAATAATAAATTTTAGAATTTTGTTTTCCTATTGGAGTAGCCTTGGAAGGTCAAGTAGTTGCTGGTTACTCCTTTTTCTCTAAAATTTTCTTATAAATACCTTCATAAATTTATTCAATTCATTATATATTTACCCAGCCCTCTCTCAATCTCTTAACTATCAAGTAAATTTCATTTAATCTCTCTCTCAAATTCTCAAAATATTTTTGCTTTTATTTTATTAATTATTTTTTCTTTTTTAAATTCATGTCAAAATATATCCTAATTAATTCAAAAGAATATAATATTTTTATTATTTTGATAATGAAAAAAATTAATATTTTATCGAAGAACCATAATCACAATTGTTATTACTAAAGAAAGAAAAACAAAAATCAACAATACGAGAACATTTTCAATCAAACAAAATAAAATATTGATAATAAAATGATTTAATATACATTATACAAACATTACTATTTAAATTTAACATGTGTGAATTTAGGTTGTATTGAACATCTTCATAAATATATTAACGAGCATTACAAATAAATTCATAACAATTAAAATGATAAAAACAAATTTTATCGGCATATGAATCATTACTATTTTAATTTTATTAAGTTAATGTTACAACATTTAAACATGTATTTTAATAATAAATTATTTCATATTAGATGTGTGTAGGACCCGCCATCCCGAGTACCCATGCTGCTGAACAATAAAACTCTTTTATTTAATAAACTGGAAATTGGGTACCCGAGATGGGAATCCTACGAAAAAGAAAACCATACTGCTGCTACTGTACATAAGCGGAAGCTGAAACTGAAACAAATATACAATGAGTCCATATTGGTTTTCCATATATATTACTGTTCTTTACACTATTCTGGAAATATACATGAAATACATACAAGACCACACAGGCCAACTGAAATAAAATACATCTGAAAAGTGTGTGTGGGGTCCCCTCTCGCAAGCCTCGGTCCACCTGCTCCTCGCCAGCAGCCAACTAACCTGAAAAGCAAGGAAGAAGGAAAAGGATGAGTGATAAAGATCACCCAGTAAGCATTTCTTACTTCCCCCGCCCAAGCAAGCAACAAGCACACACAAACACACACTGAATCTTGGCCTCAGCCCTATCCATACATCTAGTCGCTTGCTCGCGTTGAAACTGTTGATTATGGATTAACTGTTATCTGATTACTGATTTCTGATTATCTGATTAGTCATGCCAATATGTATATGTAATGACATGCTGAGCTGGAAACTGAAAATGACTGATGATGTATGCATCTGAATCTATAACTGTACCTGAAGGTACCTGCTGTGCTGATCAGACTGATGAACACAGGGATTCGACATCCTGGCCAAGTGGGCTAAACATTCTAGCTACTGGCTAGAAAGCTGAATACTGATATGCTGCTGAGTAGTCTGACTGGTGTCAGAAAGCTGGGTCCCACAGATGCCCCCTCGAGTTCACCATAAACTGTAACCCATACATTGGGTTCTGAATGCTGAAAACTACTGAAATCAGATCCCTGGATCCTCTTTCAGACTACATGCTATGCTCATGCATCCTTTCTTATCTAAATTCGCTGTTATCTGATGTCATTTAGCCCTTAGATGGATTACCAAACCTTTATAAGTCAAATTCTGCCTTTTTCTGGAAAATCTGGCGGACGCACGGGCGTGTGGGCCAAGCACACGGTCGTGCAGGAGAGACACACAGGCGTGTGCCCAGACACACGAGACAGTGCCCCGGTCGTGTGTCTGGCCGTGCTCTCCTCTGGAAAATCTGGGCTGAAACACGCATAGAACGGACACATGGTCGTGCCCCTGCAAATCTTGGCTGTGTGCACCTCGTGCACACGGGCGTGCTCTTGCAGAAATCCAGCCACACGGGCGTGTGTCTACGGACACACGGGCGTGTGCTTGGTTCTGCAACACGAGCAGCAACCTGGAGAAAGCAGGAAACCCATCCAAACACATCCATTTCTCATCCAAACTGAAATTAACTGAAAACATGCATCAATGGCAACTCAATCATCACATATACATCATCAATTTCATCATCCATCCAATATCACTGAATCCACCATGGTAAATCAAGCTTTCTCTCACAACGCACACACAACAAAGCATGCATGTATTCTGGGTGGAAAATAAGCATAGCAATCAACATACAATCATCATCTCTTCATCATATACACACACAACATGGCATCTCAAGCTGGAAATGGAAACACACGTTTCCATCAACATCAAACAAGCTGGGAAACTGAAAGAGAGAGTAAGAAACACTTACCTCTCGCCATGGCTACTGGAAACTATCTCTCAAGCTAATCTCTGATCTCTAACTGGATTGGGAGCTGCTGGAAGCTGGAAATCTGCTCTAGGGTTGGGAGCTGCTGAGAACAAAGAAACACTGGTTGAGAAATAGGAAAACCGGGTGAGAAATCTAATAAATCTCCTGTCTCTCTCTCCTGCTACCCACTTGCACGGGCGTGCAGGGCACAGTGCACGGGAGTGCACCAGGAAAAATGAATAAAAATTCATTTCCCGCGCTCCGCATGATTAAAACCTCCCTAAAGGCATCATACGAAGGCCACTCAACTCTGAAAAATTACTATCTCACCCCTGAACTCCTCAAGACCCCCACCCTATTCCTAGACTTATTTCTAACCCCAAAGCTCTATTCCTAAGGGCTTTTCTAGAAAAACCCGGGATGCTACAATGTGTATGTCATTTAATAAATTTCAATTACACGAGATAGAATAAGTTTAACACAAACATCTTTATTGCATGCACATATTTATATTTAATGTCTCTCTCACGATTACAACAATATTATAACATGCAGAGATAAATGAGGTTAAAAAGGAAAAAATAAAAAATTGATTTTAATATTTGTTGGAATTCAACATATTTATTGTTAGAATACATGTGAATGTTATATAAAATTAATTAATTAATTAATATTTTAATACATAACAAAAAATATTGTGATAAACCTACATTTTACTCAACTTAATTGGAGAATTTGATTTGCTTTGTTATGCTGCAACTGGTTTAATTTTGTATTACAAAATATATACTAAATTTATTTAAATATATATATATATATATATATATATATATATATATATATATATATATATATATATATATATATATATATATAATTTGAGACCCATGATACACCTATAATGTTTGTTATGTCTATTGTACCAGATCAAAGAGCAAAATGATTAAGAATAAAAAATTTATTAGAAGTTATTTAAAAATATCTAAAATTCTCTTTAATATTAACAATAGAATATAATAGAAATTTTTTACTTGAAATATATTCCATTTATTAAATAAAATATCTAAAATAGTACAAACATTTTACAGCCACAGGTAAGTTCATTTTTCAATTTTGGAAAATTTACAAATTTTGTAAATATTGATAATTTGTCTAAAATTATTAAAAAAAGTTGATTTAATATTATTACACAATAAAAAAGACATAAAAAAAAACCTTATTATATGTCATTTCTTTCGGAATCAATTTTATTGTAAGTAAATATGTCTTAAATAACCGAAGACCAAATTTACACTTAAATATTATTAAAAGTATAATATGCATAAAAGATTGGATGACAACAAATTTCAAGTTATCAAATTGTATTGTTAAAAATGTATTTGAAGATTTAAAAAAATTTAAATATGAAAAAATTAAAAATGTATGACACTTGTCAATTGTAATATATATAAATTTATTTTTTCATATACAATTTCTTATATTTTATTGGGTTAATTTTTTCTATCATATAACTGTAGTTTTCTTCCGACATAAGTAACGATTTTTTAAAAAATTAATAATATTAGTAATTTAAAAAATAAAAAAAATTATCTTTGATTAACCCATTTAAAAAGCATATGAGTTGATCCATCAAAAAGCATGGAGTAAATATTAAAATTTTTATTTAAATATTTTAATCATTGATTTTAGATAATAAATAAAATTTTAAATTTTTAAAAGAAAAATGCGAGGGTAATATGTTGGGTCGCACTAAATCAAAGGGCCATTATTGCCTCTAAAGTTGTTTAATTGTGATAACAATTTTCAAAACTCAAAGTTAATTTTATTTATCTAAATTATATACAATCTTAGTAAAATATACCACCAAACATGTGATAGAAAGGCAACATATAAGGTATATTTCTTAGTATATAAATTACGAAATTCTGACGCATCCTTTGGAATTAAATAGAATAGATTCCTTCTGTAACTTTATATTTATAATAAAGTCGCATCCTTTTGAATTATGCGCCAACTTTCGGTGCTTAAGTGGGAATAACGACGTGGAATTTATAATAATACGACGTTACCACCGTTGACCAATAATGTAATGAATGAAACTGTATAGTGTGACAATTATGCATTAATTTATCCAAATATATTAACTGATTTTTCGATAGTCCCGAAAGGTTTGATGGACTCGACGGTCCACATTGGGATTTCCTTTTCTGATATCAACTGAACAAAAGCCGATGGGGGTCCTAACACATTTAACTCTGTTTCATGGACATACATGTGAAGTTGTTTATATGATACAATTAACTTTATGCTCCATCTTTTGTCTCTTTTGCATTGCCAAGTAAGATTTTATTGTTCTGGAATAATTTTTCAAATTTCCAATTTTGAAGTATTCTTTTTATAAATAAAATTTTCCAATTTATTTTAATTATCACCGACTTTATTGACTTGGGTTTAGAGCTTATCAGGCCTCCTAGCATGTCACACTAGTACAACGTTCAAAATTTGGCTAAAGGACTTATTCCCACCTGTAGTTAGAGATAGGGATAGAATCTGATATTTTAGATTTTCAAAATCTAAAATCTTATTTTTAGATTAAATTTTAAACAATTTTTTAACTTTTATAATAAAATAATTAAAATAATTTTTAAATATAAAAATTTTCAAAAAATATTTAAATTTTTAAATATAAAAATTTTCAAAAAAATTTAATTTTTTTTAAAAAATTTGAAAAAATGTTAAAATTTTAAAAAATAAAAAAATAAAAAATAGCTGCCATCACTAGTGTTAGTAGCGGTAGCCGCTATTTAGTTTGAAAGAAGGCCAGGGTAGAGGTCAGATTTGGCCTCTTAGTTTAGGCTATCTCTTTCAGAAACAATAGCAAAAAATGATCAACAGAACTAAGGCTAGCCTTTTCTAATTGTTTTTGACTTTTTTTTTTTAACGAAAATTGTTAGATATGGCCTTTTCTGAAATCAGATAATCGTAAATGACCACTTGGTTCCATTATCAACGACAGTGGTTGCTTTAATTTTTTAAGATTTTTAAATTTTTTATAATTTTATAATATTTTATATTTATATAAAATTTATTTTACTATTTTATAAAATTTAATCTTAAAATAATAAAAATATCTTTAAATTGTTATTGTTTATAATTAAATTTAATATTAAATTTAGTTAAAAAATAAGAATTTAAAATTTAAAAATTTAAAAGGTGAGATCTTATTCCCGCGTTAAACTAATTATGGGTGGGAACAAGTCCTTTGGCCTTCAAAAATTAGGTGAGATTGATGATTTTAGGAGAGGCAGAGTAGAAGGGTATAATCGTAAATTAAGGTGGAATTACAGGCCGGCCTAGCTAGGTTACACGTGGCTAAGCCAGAGCCCAAAAGGCTAAGTGAAAATGGCCACTAGTGACGTGTTCAAATTTTCGCTTTCCTTCTCTCCTGCCCTTCTTTGCTTCGCTTACTTACAACGGTCCCTTCTTTATTCCTTTTCTTCTTCATCCTCATCTCAGTCGCCCTTCCTGCGCGTTTTATTAATCATGCGCACTCCAGGTATGCTAGCCTACGCACTTTCTTCGCACTCTTTTTTGTTGATTCTATCGATCTGATTAGCCTCCTCTCTTCCTCAAACTGCTTGTTTCTATTTCAAAATTTAAAAGCCCTTCGATCATAAGATTTTTAATCTGAAGCCTCCGGAAATTACATTTTTTTTTTTAATTTCACTATCTCCTTTTTGTTTGATTGTGGAGAAAATTGAATACAAGACAATCGATTAATTCACTGCAATATTTTAATATTTTTTTAATTTTATTACAGTTATATCGGAATGTTCTAGAAATTTCATCTTTTATGTTCAATTTAGTTACTTAATTTGACAAGAAACGGCTTGGATTTGTTTGATCAGAGTTTCGTTTGTGTTTTTTGAATTAAGATTGGCAGAGAGGGATGAGATAAATGTCATGAAGATCTATTGCCGTCGATTTGGTTCAAAGATTAAGAGCCAAGTATTTAATTTTATATTTAATCCTAGTTTCAGCTACTGAGTTTCTAGAAGAGGCGTTATCGGCTTTCTGAAATTAGTTCGGTTAAGTTGGTATCGTCGTTACATCATGCCCTATTACATACAGAGACTTTACAACACTTGCAAAGCATCATTTTCCCCCAATGGGCCGGTTTCGGATGACGCCCTGGACAAAGTTCGAACTATGTTAGGTATCAAGAACTGGCAAATTATAATGTTATTATTTATTAATTTGTGAGTTCTTTTCATTCTAGAATGATCTGGATAGATTTATAATAAAATTTGGCAAGCTTTTTGTTCTTGGAATGTGCATGTGATGTGAGTTTAACTGATTTCTGTGAGGAAGCACCCAGTTGGATGAGAAACTAGTCACCGCCACATAGTTAACTTTATTATTACACTTTATTCATAATTTGATGGTTCAGTGGGGGAGATGGGTTGGTTTAAGTGTTACTGAATGCGTATTGATGTGGCACTATCGATCATTTACATAGGCAATCCATATTAAACTTAACGGTGGGTCCTGAATAACCTGTAAGCTGAATGGAGTTTGTGCAAAATTTTACTGCTCATTTTGCTGAGATTTGTCTTTTGACAATCTTTTTTATATAGCTTGACTGTTGAGTTCTTTAACTCATTGATGGAATCAGCATCACAAGAAGGGCTATTTTTCTTTATGTGTTTAAAGGTGCAATGTAGCTTCCTCTCTGTACATCATGTTGCTTTTTTCTTGTATCTATTTATTTATTATATTCTTATATCGGTTTTATGTGCTACTAGTGTGGTACCATCTTTTAATCCTTTTGGCAAGGGTTTGACAGGACAATTGTACAATGAATTTAGAGTAATGTGTATAATCTAGTTTGATTCTATGTTGTTCAGTCTTGTGAAATTGCTAGTGAAATATATTTATGGAGCTTCCAATTGTTTCTTCCAATATATATGCTGACATTAAATTTCTAGGTTTTTTTTGCCGTCAACATCTGTATATTTTCCTATTAGTTTGAATGTTTTAATCCCAGATATAATTTAATTGCAGAAAAAATCAAGCCTTCTGATGTTGGCCTCGAACAGGAGGCACAATTGGTACGTAACTTGCCAGGTCCTATGCTTGAGCGTAACGGGAGGCATCAATCTTTAGCACCAATCAAATATTTGCATCTACACGAGTGTGACAGTTTCTCTGTAAGTATAGCTGCAAACTGCCTGTTACTTGGTAAAATATTTCTTTTCTAAGCTGGAAGTTATGCTTTGTGTTTCAGATCAATGTTTTTTTAGTTATTGCAAGTAAAATTGTGAAACTTGAAACTGACTGACTGAGATCCATTTTTCTTAAATCTTTGTATTTTTTCCCCAGATAGGAATTTTCTGTATGCCGCCTTCATCAATCATACCCCTTCATAATCATCCTGGAATGACAGTTTTGAGCAAGCTTGTCTACGGTTCACTACATGTGAATTCCTATGATTGGCTTGATTTGCCTGAGCCTACTGATCCAACACAAGGTGTGTTCTTATGATACATTTTCTATCTCTTTTTAATTGATTATGTTAGTCTTATTGTGTCTGTAAACATTACAGAATGTGCACAATGGTTTAGAACTTTAGTTGCACTCTCTTGGATGCATATTTATTTCTTAATGAAACGTGGTGATTTTTTTCTTTTTTGGTGAATTGGAATTGTGTCAACCACTGGAATATATTGGCTAAACCTTAAAAGCTGCTTATTTTTTGGATCTGCTGCTCTTTGTTAATTGCTCATGGAAGGATTTTTGCTTTTTTGTCAGGACAATATTTAGATTTTTTATTTACATATGCTGTATAATTCCTTTTATCTCTATGTTCTACTTATCAAGGTGCCTGCGGAACTTTAAATGATCTATGACTGTTGCGGTGCCCTTTTTACGGAGCCCTATCTTTACTTGCTTTACTCATTTAGATATCTACAGCTTCTCATGTGATTTGTATTTCATTTTCTATTGGAAAGCCTGAGGTCTTCTCTTTGCGATATTTTTCTTGTAGATACTACATGATCTTTTAATTGTGTGCAGACCTGGATAATTTAGACAGATGGATGATCTTTTATTAGAAACTTTGTGTATTCCTTGCTGGTTAGTTTACCAAATGACTTAGTTGATTTATTGAACACATACTGATAATTTTGAACGTTGATAAATTGAAAGTGTTCTTATATTAGTATAAGACCCTTGCATTGGGGATTGAAAGCTTTTTCAATTTGAGTAGTGATTCTATATATGAGTGCTAGTGTTTTAGCTTGTAAGGTATGGTCATGCACAAATTTTGAGATTAACTACTGAACCAGAGTTGGGGCTTTGTTGAGTTGTGTTGGGTTAACAACAGAAAATAAAACAGTAACTCTAGATTTACTATGGCAATTCATAGAAAATTCCAGTACAATCTGTATTTTTTTACAGCTAAAAGGGAGCCTACAAAGAGAATTCAGTATTAATGTCAATATCTTTTGGTAGTATAAGATTCTGCTTTTCATTGGAATAATTTTAAGGAAGCTAATGCTGGGGAATCTAGATTGTTGAAACTCTTATGCTGGTTATATTTCTTCTATGAACACAGTTGAGAATGCTATAAGATTTTATCATTCAATTGCCTGGTAAGTATAATTTAAATTGCTGTTTTCTAGTGTTAAAAGTTTGGGTTAATTTGAATTTGACTTGGTGTTTGAATCTCAGGTGATAAGCAAGAATTATATTTCACATGTATCATATTTTTGTCTTGGATTTGGGGACCAGCTAATCTTAATTCATTGGCACTAATTTAGTATTGCTATTATTGTTTTATCTAATTATATAGTTTTTCATAAAGTTAATATTGAATTCTACAAACCCAGTCGTGATTTAAGAAGTAGTATTGGATGATTTTGGATATGTATTTAGTTATACGGTAAAGCTTATAAGAAATCATGATTTATACATTCTTTATAATTCATGAAGAGGAATATTTGAGGCTTGTGGTATCTTGATTCATTAAATAAATAAGGACACACATATAGTTTGAAGGAAGGACTTCTTGTGAGCCTTGTGATGGCATTAAATGTTTTTCTTCTATGGATGTATCTTTTCCTTTTAATTGCATTTGCTTTATTTATCTCAGCTTAGCTCTTCCTATTCTCTCCAGAAGATGGATGGTTATAGATATATTTCATCTTTAATTTTGACAATTTTTGTTAGTTATATGATTGGTGGTTTGCAGCAAGACCTGCGAGGATTGTTAAAGATCTTGACATGACAGCTCCTTGTGCGGTGACAACTCTCTATCCCACTAGTGGAGGGAACATGCATTGTTTCAGAGCTATAACTCCCTGTGCTCTCTTTGATATCCTCTCTCCTCCTTACTCTTCAGATCATGGACGACATTGCACTTATTTTCGGAGGTCCCCCAGAAGGGATCTTCCAGGTAATCATAGCTGTTTGTTACGTATTGTTATTACCTCATTCTGCAAAATAAAACATCACTTTACTGGTACGGAATTTTTCCTCATATTGTGTAAGATCTTTATTTATTTTTTCTTGTTTAAAATGAAGGTGAACTTGAAGTGAATGGAGTGACAGTCTCAGAAGCTACTTGGTTAGAAGAGTATCAACCCCCTGACAACTTTGTGATTCGGAGAGGGCTGTACAAGGGTCCGGTCATTAGAACTTGAGAATTGTTGATTTGGTGTACCATCCATTCTAATGATGTTGTCTCTTCAAATTATGGAAAAAAATGGAGGGGAAATTGTTTATGGTTTGCCATTAGCCTAGGCAATAATTAATTTTTGGGGTATGTAAGTTAGACATTGGGCATGTACATATTATTACCGCGAATATAGTCCTTTGATTTACTGATCTCACCTTTTATATTCGTGCTTGCATGTGTTTGTTCAATGACCATAGGCAGTTGATAATTGGTCTCCTTTATTGCCTGTGTTGATGATTTCGCTTTGGTCAACTAGCCTGACCTGACTGAGATACATGGACACACTTACAGTAAAAGATACCAAATCTTAAGCTTCTTGTATAGATGAGAAATATGTGTATGTGCATTTAATTTGGAATAATTCTTCTTCTTCTCTTTGATGTTCTAGCAGATACAAACAGGATCGGCTCAAGACTTACGCCTGTGATTTGAAAAAAAAAAAAAAAAGAATTTAGGTTTTTTTCTGAAAAGAAGGATTTTATATTACATTTGTCTCATGTATTTATGTTTAAATCGCTCCTAATTGTGATAAATTATTTATATTTATTTACAATGGACAGTGTACGCCATACTTGTAAACCAGTTAGCGTTGTTGGCAAATGCTTTCAGGGAAAAAAAAAACTAATTAAACATGGAAATGCATGTGACCTGGCAAGATTACTGATTTCATCTGTGGCGAGATCCCATATGGTGCCTATGTTTGCGGCGTCTCTTTAGCCAACAGCGACAGAGACCTCCTCTCCTCCCCTAGATTCTTTGCATAATCCAACTTAATTTACAAGATTAATATTATTCTTTCTCTTTGTATACACAAATCCAAAGGGTAAACACTAATTATATCTAGCCACTCCTAATATGCTTTTTAATTAATTAAAATTTGATATTGATTGGGATGCATGGGGAATAATTGACCATATATTCTTTCATTTTGAATGTACCTTGAGAATAATATTTCAATACCATGTTTTGGTTCTCTGGTTTATATTTCAATTCTCATGCACCAAACCCTTTAACATATTGCATTAATATATACCCGATTATTATATACCTTAATTGTGAGATATTACACTACCTAATGCCGGCGGTGCTAATTGTATCATTCTTTAAACTATGCATTTCACTAATTAATTAAGGTTAAGATAAGTAGTTGTAATGCTAAAGGTGCTTAAAAATGGCATCCTACTTTGCTACTTGATCAAAATTATGATTAGAGAAAAGGGCTCATGGGAAGTGGCACATCCTATATACTAATTAAAATTCTGGCCCTCAACAATTCGTAGATTAAAATATACTGCAAGTTTGTGCCAATTTATGCAAATAGGGTTGGAACTTCACAGTCCCACCATCCAGCATAAGATAAAATAAGAGGTAAGATTCTTTCTTCTTGGAAACTGCACTAAAATAAGAAATATGTCAACCCCCATGCACGAAAGAGGACAGAAGATGCAATAATTTTATTAATAATATTGGTAAGAGAATTCCTTATTTTCCTCTTCCCCATCAAAACTGTTACTTTAATCCTTCGAATATTTGTCTTCATTACTCACAAGAAATCTCTCTCTCTCTCTCTTTCTCTGCCTCCATGTATTAGCCTTACTTGCACGCATAAAAATGTCATGCATCTCTAGTTAATTTCGAGAGCCTTTTAGCTAGAAATGATTCCTCTTCTTTCTCAATTAATAAACAATGAGTACTCCTTCATGTGATGACAAATTTGTTCTAATTCTCTCCAAGAAGCCTTGGAAAGTAAATCCTTGGAAGCAAGGAAAAATGATATCTCCATGCATGGCAAGTCTGAGAGTCCCCAAAAGATCATAAAGAGACAATATAAAGGAATTAATCAAATGAAAAGGAAAAGTCTCTCTCACACACACACAGGAGTCACGGTAATCTTTTACCAAACAATAAATAATTTCTAGTTTCACCAAAATTAATTTCTTGTGTATAATCAAGTACCAGAAATCAAGGCCACACTTCCTTCCCCTTTCATGGAAATAAAGAACTAGGGATTTTTTTTAATATACTGATTAATAATCTATATCTAAGCACTTTTTATGTTTAAGCCATTCTCTGATCAATCACTTGGAGAATTATTCAAGGGAAAGAGGTCAAGACGACGTAAGCAAGAAATTCTACCAGCTCTCATACATATTTGTAACGGTTGATTGTGATCTGTGATCGAACTAGATTAAAATTTTTGCCTTGAAGATCTTTATGACTGCAGTTTTGGATCCAGTTTTGGATCCAAAGATGAAAAGAATTGACATAAAAAAAAAAAAAAAAAATCAAAGTCCGCAACATAATCTTTCATGGAAAACAAGCAGTTCTGATTGACCATTGGGCAATCAATTTCTAATCCCGTGTGGAGTTACTGATCAAGGGTCAAAATTTTCGGATGAACATAATTTCTTGTTTTCTAGTCATTGTCAATCTATTATACAATCAGTTCAGATTCTGTCTTGGAGTCAAAACTCCTAGCTGGGACCTAAGGAAACCCTAATAAACAACCACCACCTAATGTATCTATTGTCAAAGTTGATATATATATATATATTTTTTTTTTTTTCTTTCTGAACCGAGTTCAATATACTTTTCAATGTATAGTAGAAAAAGAACGATCAAACATTGGAATTGTCTTCATATGTAGATTACTGACTGGCCAGTGGCAACTGAGAGTAGCATATATATAAGCTTGATTCCATTATTGATAAGCAGCAGTTGTTGCCCTAATTTATTTCAGATACGGCGAAAACAGGTTAATCATCCCAGAAAATAGACATGTTCAATCATAATCAGATGCCAATTTTGTTCTTTTTATTGGCGACTCTGTGATCTTGTTTTGTGTTGCTGCCTAAATTACATAGGACCATGTAGGCTGGTCAAAATATAACCCTCAATTAATTTTTCTAACGCAAGTATCGGCTCCTCTCCTCGGCCGTATCCACCATTTGAAAGTCTTCAAATCAGGACAAAACCATCCAAGTGATCAGCTCATAATATATATAACATAAACTGAAACCACATATGGAACAAACAATCAGAATAATAAGACGAAATTAATATTAACATAATTCTGACAAAATTATTTTTATGTATATGGTAGGGTTCCTTAATGATCTACCGTTCCCACAACACCATCAATGCATCAACATTAAATTCTACATGAAGTAACGAAGACTGGAGTTTTGTTAATCTGTAATGACAAGATCAGTATTCAGGTCCCAGTCAAGGTCTCACTTAAAAAAATTATCACCGATTGGCAAAAGAAAGAGAGAGAGTGAGAGAGAGACGGGAAACGGCAGTAAAAGAAACAAAGAGATCATTGGAGACTGTAGAAGTCACCCTATTTTTCAACAGTCAAAGTCGGTAGTCATAATATTATTATATTCCAGTGTGAAGAGATCAAGTTTTGGTGTCCGACCGCTGTCTTCTATACATACATTATTGCACATATAATATATGTAGCATAATGAAGTTTGATATTTGAAGTGTGATGATTAACGAGGTGAAAGATTATTTTCTGCACATTCCTAACAACTAAAAAGTTCCACATATGGAATTTAAACTTGATTTTTTCAATAAAAGGGAGCAATAATACTAACAGTAAATGCTCTCTCTCTCCCTCCTCTCAGTGGGTGAGTGTGTCTGTCTGTCTCTCTTCGCATGCTCAATTCAGCCTATTGTTCACTTTTAGATCCCTGATACGGCGCTCTTCCTTTCTTTAATGGGTAAGTTTAGATTAACTTCTCCTTTAATCAACTACTTTTGACTGTCGCTAGGTGTTCTTGGGCATGTTTCTTATGGATCCGAGGATTCGCTTTGAAGATTTCTGGGATTTATATATATAAATGAATCTTCATTTTTTCCTTGTTCTTAACCTACTAGTTAGATTTTGGGACGAGGAAAGTATCTAATTTGGATCTTCATAGTCAGTGACCGTGGTTGCTCTAGATTTTTTTCCCCAGTATAAAAGTTTATCTTTTGGAAACGAGTCATTTATTTATGAGATTTATTGACTATAGTCTGACGAATTCGCATTGCTAGCTATTCTTATGATCAGTTTCTGAATTTCAATTAGTTTTCTCTTTGCCATTCAATTTTGCTGCAAGCTTCTTCAATATTTAGATAAACAAGAAATATGAATTATGAGCTACAACCTTTGAGGGTTTCAAAGACGTATGATGCCAAACTTCGGTTTTGATAAAAACTCCAGAATTTTTTTTTTACATTATACGAGCTTTGACTTGGGTGGAATGAATGCCTTTATGTATTATTCAATATTCGGATCATCAAGACAAAAAATGATTTGAGGAAAACTTTGCCATCCATAACATATGTATTTCGATCTATATATGGCTTTCATCAGTACAATTTCCCCCTTTAATTGCTGTTTCAATGGAAAGCAGGAAAGATATCCGCGGAAGGTAATTACCGAATTCAAAAGTAGTTCTAAGCTCTACTTCTTCAGCTTTTAGGTATCCTAGTTTTCACACAAATACTTGGCTTCTTCTCGTCTATATCCTCAATATTGCATATATAGAGCATTTATCATTTATATAGAAATATTATTTACGTCTTCTTCACAGTGAACCACTCGGATGCCACCAAGCACAGCAGACTATGGCGTGAGTTAAGAAGATAAGATCAATGGAAAAAATGACCGAGTTTTCTGATGAGAACCAGAGCAGCGAAAATGAAATTCAGGCCCAAACATCTTCTTTAACCGGTTCACATAAGTGTTCCTCCTTTGACTTGAACGAAGAAGCAATTATCGGTGAGAATGATATCACCACTAATATTGTACCTCACAATGATTATGCTAGTTCAAGTCATACCAACACTTCAAAAGAACGAACTACTACTATGGTGAGACAATATGTTCGATCAAAAATGCCTAGACTCCGTTGGACACCTGATCTCCATCTAGCTTTTGTGCATGCTGTTGAAAGGCTCGGCGGGCAAGAAAGTAAGATTTCATTTAGTTCGTTTGTCAACTTGTGACTATTGTTAATGTAATTTTATCTGGGATCTTCTTTTCACTTGGTTTTTCCTCTTATGGTGTACAGGCGCAACTCCCAAATTGGTTCTTCAGCTAATGAACGTAAAAGGACTTAGCATTGCTCATGTTAAGAGTCACTTGCAGGTAATAAAAAAATATAAAACCGGTTTCCTAATAGATATATTCTCGAAATTTTCACTATCCTTTTTCCTTTCCCTAATTCCGCATTTTGTAGTTCAGATGTATCGAAGTAAGAAGTTGGATAAGTCTGGCTTAGGTAAAACTTCAATTTAAACCTTACGTGTTCATGTCTTGTATATCTGTTTATTTTTAGCGAGGCATGGTTTATGAACTCGAGATTGTTGATTATTTTGTACAGTTGTATCTCAAACTAATAGAACGATGCAAGAAAGGCATCACATTTTGGAATTGTGCCATAGATTCGATGCTCATGGGCATTATATAATGGACAAAAGAAGCATCGTGTCGTCCCCAGAACTTAAACAGCCATATCATGATCTCAAGGACAACTCTTCGAGGTTACAATTTGATTAGTTATTCGAGAAGAAAGGGCTGCTAACCTAGGAATTTGTTTGTTTTTTATTCTAATATTTAATTTACACCGAGTCTCTCTCTCTCTTTCTAGATATCAACTGTGGGCTGTAAATGATCATTGCTCTAGATCTCCACGGTGGATCGGCAAGGATTTAAGTGTGGACAAGAGCCAGGTTTATCCAGCTATCTTTCAAAATGGAAACAAGTTGGCAAGTTCACATCTATTTGACGGAAAGGAAGCAATAACAAGAAATGTTAATGGACCAACCAGACCCAGCAGATTTCAAGAAGACAAAAGATGGCCTCCTCATGAAACATTCGTGAACCAACAGAAGAGTAGATTCATTAGCTCTTGGGAAGATAACACTGCTGATTGGATGGCCAAATCTATCAATACCCACGGCCAATATCTGCAGAATAAATGTAGTTCCATGTTCACATCCACTGGTTACGACTCCAAGTTTGAGACTTGTCCTCCGCTTGAGGTAACTTCTCTCTTCCCATCAAAATTAGGCTCCGCCCATTTAACGATTTTCACGATGGTTTCACATAACGTTTCCAAATGCTAGCTGTTAATTGTCTCCTATTGTTCTTTTTCTTAATTTGAAGGACTCTTTGAATATGCAAGCTCAACAGTTGCAAAAAGAAGAGGGGCAATGCAAAAATGAAGTCATATTGTATGAAAACGAGAGAGCTGAGAATGAGACGTCGAAAGATATATGTTCAACCGAGTTACAATTGGGTTTATGCAGAGAAGTAACTGATGGGGAAACTCAGATGAATAATCGTCACGACCAAAGCTCAAAAGAAATCAACACAATACTTTCTCTCTCTGTGTCATCCCCTTGGTCGAGTCAACAAGCTTTTTAAATTGTGCGCAAACTGAGACTTGGGATTTAACTAAAAGCAACAGTAGTTACGGTAGATTTAAGACGAGTACTTAGGATCTGACCATGCCAATTTGAGCATAGGAGTGAGATCTTTCAAGTACTTGTCTTCAAGTTTAATCTGGATAATTTGATTTGAAAATTATGAATTAATATTTCTTTAGTGGTTACATTGTCGTTTCAGATGATGGTAAAGGTGGCTTCTTATTTATAACATGCATGAAAGCTTACAGAAGAAGATAAGAAGATGGGAGTGAGACTAATTTCTTATTGATAGAGAAACAAGCTCACTCCCTAATCAAGGGAAGAATTATAGCAGCCATAAGTAAATAATATCTCATTATGTCTAAGGCTCCAACAAATAATAGTAAGGAGCAGATAATTGAGAAACTTTCTGCTGAGGAAAATTTTTTAGGCAGGAGGGAAATTTTGGAATATACAAGTGATGAGACGACTGATCATCTCTCCACCAGATTCACGTCCCAATTTATTTCCATCAATTTCATCTCCACCAACAGGTATGTATACGATTTGAATTGGGCCTGAAAACTCTCAAATTCAAGTTTAAATTAAATGAAAAATAGTTCATTTCAAGTTTGATTCACAGACATCGAACTGATTTTGTTTTAAAATCTAATTCATTTTAATTTAATTTAATCCAAATTTATTTAATTTAAATTTAAATTAAGTTCAAACTAAAAGAGTGATTTATTTTTTAAATTAAGTTAAATCCAAACTAGAGAGAATAGTTTAATTTAATTTAAATTTATGATTTAAATTTATAATTCAAATTTATAATTTAAATTCGATTTGAATTTATAATTTAAATGTTTGATTTAAATTTAATTCGAATTTATAAATTAAATCTATAAATTATTAATAAAATAACTTTTTAAATAATCTTGAAATTTTTTGATCAATAATATTTAATTTTAAAATAATTTCATTTTATCAACAAATTATAAGTTAAAACTACGAATTCACGCCAGAAAATGACACCATTCATGGATAAAATGACGTCTTACCTGCTTTAAATATTATAGAATTGATGATGACATAAGCAAATCGATAAGAAGACTTCCGGTCAACAACTAAAAATGAAGCTAAATAGATCGATTTCATTGGTCCGTCATTTGTGAACTGAGGAAATAAAGCTGTTTTAGAAAAGTCAACGCACGATGAGTCAAGGCAGAAAATAAATAAATCCACCTCCTCCATGGTATCTTCTTCGTCTTCACACCGACCTCCACCTCTTTTACCGTTGCCCCACGGGCATTTAAAACAAGGCCAACGGACTCATTCCCACCCATAGTTTGGGACTGGGATCAAGTGCCACCCCCAAGATTTAAAAACTTAATTTATCACATTTTAATCAAATTTAATATTAAATATATTATTAATAGTTCACATGTATTTTTATCATTTTAAGATTAAAATTTTAAAACTAGGTGGTCGTTTTTGATTACCTGATTTCAGAGGAGGTCAGATCTGACCTTCTTGTTCGATGGAGACAGCCAGATCTGGTCACTTCTAGTTTAGGCGAAGGTGGCGAAATCCGACCATCTCCGCCAGAAATATAAGTCGGAAATGGTTTGAAAAGACTATCATTGATCCTACCGACCGTTTCTGACCTTTCTTTCTAACAGAGGCGGTTAGATCTAACCCTCCCTGGAACAAGGTGATCGAAAATGGCCACTTGATTTTTTTATCGGTGGCCACCACCGCCAGCATCGACGGTGGTGGCTGCTTTAATATTTTTTAAAATTTTAAAATTTTTTATATATTTTTAAAATTTTTTATTTAAAATTTTATTATAAATTTTTTATTTCTAAAAATGTATTTTAATCATTTTGTTATAAAAATTATAAAAAATATTTTCAAATGTGGAGATTAGGTTTTTGAAATCTTAAAAGTGACACTTTATCTCCGTCTCAAACGATGAGTGAAAACAAGTCCTTTGACCTTAAAATAATCCATAATACTTGATAATACTTACCCAAAATCTCTAATTTTATTCATAATATTTTAATTTTATTAATTATAAATAATTAAAATATTATATTTATCTAAAATTTATCGATATAATAATCAATTAACTATCTCATAGTCAAAGTGGCCAATGAATATTAATATTTTTTGCAAATTTTATATATGGTAGATATTATATATTATGGAAATTGATTTGTAACGAAAATATATAAATAATAACTTTTTTTTGCAGTGCATTAATGTGCAAGAAATTAAATAAGATTGCGTTACACCATATGTATACAAAAATAATTTCAATTATTATTCAATCCCAATAGAAACAACTTAATAAAGAACTGCTAAATGAAAAAAGAAAAAGAAAAAGAAAAAAAAGGTGTTTACAGAGTGCGAAGTCGTACAAAATTACATCCAATACAGAATCCGATGAAGAGGGAATATGTAATTAAATTGAGTGCCAATTAGTATTACCAAGAGTAAGAAAACAAACAAGAGAGGTGTAAAACCCTCTTTTTATTTACATTTTAATTTATTTTATCTCGACTGAAAGCCGCACCTTCGGTCTTTTCTTCAACCGCCGCCACCACAGTCTCCGCCTCATACTCCGACTCCGGCTCTTCCACTACGATCACCACCACCTCCACCACTACGTTTTTGGTCGAGGAACAATCATCACCGCAACTGAATATGACCATCAGCAATATACACAACGATGCGACTAACGCGCACAGCAAAAAAAGTTGATCAAACACGATTTGAGCATGGACGACACCGTTGCCTCCGCCGCCGCCGCCAAGAAGGACCAAGAGCTCTCTCCCCATTTTTGCGATTGGTGATGTGTGGAAGGACTTATTATTATACTGCAATGATAATAGCATGTGCCTCCCTCAGTTATTTTTTCCCTGGTTGTTAATATTGCGTTCAAAAGCGTATATATGGGTGGCTGATTGAAGCTTAGATGGGATGGGATGGGATGGGGTGCCAATTCATCAGGTAGGGCTGCCATTACTGTTTAAGTCAACTCAGTCCTAAATTTAGAATGAGTTTATATGGGGTAGTTGGGAACGATAACCTTAAAATATTTGTCGGTTCTTGCTTAGTATTAACAGGAAATTATGAAATTAATCTGTTTAAAACTTTCCATTGAATCTCTTGATTAATAATGATGATCTACATTTGACCTTGTTAATACTGCTCTAAGCTCTGCATTAAATTAATATTAGCATTACCATGTTCCCACCAATTATTTAACTCTATTCGATCTGCCGATTAAAAGAAAACCAAGCAATTGAAAGAAAAAAGAACCTCAACAATTTTATTCATGCCTGAGAATGAGAAATTACAGTCTCCAGCCTGGCAATCTACGACAAAGCATCTGAAGACGTTCGATTTTACAACAAAAACCACGAAGACAATCAATAGTAACCATTGGATCAATTTACAAGCTTCTATGAAAAGACGACACCTCTTGGCAAACAAAACGAAGGCTTCTCCTGCAGCACCGTTTAGTCTTTCTTTAAGGATCTCATATTAACGCCGTCCACTCACCTTTACAATTTCTTATTTTCTACAAACTCAGCCAGTTATTCTTAACCCAAAACACAGCACTTCATTAGAGACAAACACTTGAGCTTCTTCACAGATAACAACAATTAATAATTTTAACTAGTTGCATAACTTAATAATTCTTTCAACAACCATTAACAACCCCCTCCACCTCCCCCTCCCCCTCCCCCTCCACATCCTCCACCTCCCCCTCCTCCACATCCTCCATGCCCCCCTCCATGATGTCCCCCTCCATGTCCCCCTCCATGTCCCCCTCCAAATCCTCCCCCTCCATCTCCAAATCCTCCCCCTCCACCCCCACCTCCCCATCCACCTCTCCTAGGTTTATTGGAGGAGCTATTACCATCACCACAAGCGAATATGACCATCGATATCATTGAGAGTGATGCAACAACCACGCAAAGCAAGAAGAGTCCCCCAAAACTGCTTCCTGCAGGGCCACTGCCATCAAAAACCAACAACCCTCTCGCCATTTCAATGGGACACCTATATACATTCATATCTTCTTCTACTTTTGAGCCTATATATGGATGAATACTCAAGGAACAATAGTCCTGTTTTGTAACAACTCTGACTACGTGTAACCCGTAGAATTCGGTGTCTTGCTGCTTGAGGACTTTGTCGACTTCATTTTCCCAGTAACGCGCTTTCCCTACTTCATACGAAACTTCAAAAGCGTCGACAAGTCAAAAGGCCATAGAGCAATTGGTGAAATGACGTGGAATAATGCAGGGATGGTGACATTAGCTCGTGGATTGAAAAATATCTGTTATAGATGAGTGAACCGGGATGAGTCGGCGCAGAAAAATCTTCTTGTACTTTAGCGTAATATTATCTTCAGTTTATTGATAAATTTTAAGAAGTTGTCCTGATTGGTGATGTAGAAGATAATGATGAACCTTAAAAAATGAAACAGTTCACCTGAGATGATTTAGATTCATGCAACACCTCTAGTTATATGATTCACCCTCCTGCCTCACTTCGTCCCCATAAAAAACATCGCGACTCAGCACAAGGAAGACGGTTAAAAGATTAAGAAAGCTAAAACGAACCTCACATGACAGTAAAACATATATATTTAATTTGAGCACCGAATAATTCAATTTCGCCCTAGAATGATACTTTTGGTGAAGCAATTTTAATTTCATCCATCAAAATTCAAGCACTCAAATTCAAAGATAAAGTATTTTGAGAAGATTTTAATTTTATCCTAAAATGATTATTTTAGAGAATGAAATTTTAATTTCCTCTGCTAAAGTTTTGCATTTAATTTTACAAACATATTTAATTTCATCAAGAGTTGTGTTTTTTCAGTTGGTGAAATTTTAATTTCGTTCACCAAAGCTTAACACTCAATTTTAGAGACTATTCATTTCTCTCACAAAATGATAATTTTAGAAGACAAAAATTTAATTTTGTCCAGTAAACGTTAGCATTCAATTTTATAAATATTTTTAGTATTATCCCATAATGATAATTTTAGGTAACAAAATTTTAATTTCGTCTACTAAAACTTAACATGCAATTTTAGTGATAAATTTCTTGTTGTCCTATAATAATTATTTTAGGGGCAAATTTTTTATTTCGTCCATTAAAGCTTAACATTCAATTTTAAGAACACCTTTAATTTTGTCCCAGAATGCTAATTCTACAGGATGAAATTTTAATTTCATCTACCAAACCTTAGTATTCAATTTTAAGCATGAAATATTTAGGAATGATTTTCAATTTTATTCAAAATTGATTATTTTTAAAGACAAATCCTAGTTTCATCTATCAAAACTTAGCACTGAAATTTAAGGACAAAATATTTTTAACGGGAAAATTTATAAAATGTTAAAAATATATTGTAACATGTCAACATATTACATTGAAATATATGTGGGCTGGAGTCATACTAAGTCAAACTCAAATATAGGTTAGCTCAGGTTTAAATTGAATTTATAATACAAAACTCAAGATGAATTGCAAATAAAATTGAGTTAATTTAAAAGGTCGCTAATGAGATAAAATAGTGCTTTCTATGGGATAAATAATGCTCCTAACAAAATGAATAATATCACTAATAAGATAAGTAATATATATCATCGAAAAAAAATTCGAGATAAACTCAAATTAAACTACTGAATTGAAACTTATAAGTAAATTCAAATCAAATCAAATTAAATATCAATTCAAACTAAGCTATCTTAGTTCGAATCTATTCTCAAATGTATGTATAAGAATTAGTGAATGCCAAATTATAGTTTGATGGGAAAAAAAAACTCAAATTAAATTAGCCTCAAAAAAAAATTTTCAACCACATAAATTAAAAGAAAAAAGTCATTTCTAAACAAAACAATATCCTGAATAGAGGTGTCAGTGTTTTATCATAACTCATTCTGCTTAAGTATCAGGCTAGCCCATCAAAATAAGAAGACTTAAGGCATGATTCAAAACCCTTGGGTCGTGTCCTCGTAGATTTTTGGCGGGTAAGCCCCAATACTTTTACTAGTTGTTTGGAAGGGTATATTTGAATCGAACTTAAACTTCACTCTCTTGAGCTCGAGTTTGGTTTAATTGATATAAATTGAGTTTGAGTTCGATTTGATTTGACTTGTTGAATGTATCAAATATTCAAAATAATTATATTGTTCAAAACAACATCATTTTAGTCAATTTAAACAATTTTTATCACTTTGTAAATTTTACAAATCGAGCTATATTTCTCCTCAAGTACACCATCTCCTCTCTTTTCCATTTCAATTTATATACGAAAAATTCATACCTTATAGATCTCTATTCTCTCTTCAGATCTTAGTCGGTAAGGTTCTTAATTCCCCCTCTTTTTAAGCTTTGTAATTACTGTCATGAGAGTTTTTTTTAAATCTGGGTCCTTGCTCCTCGTATCAAATGATAATACTTATCATAGGCTAAAGGTTGGGTGGGTTGCATATCAATCATTGTCAAATGAGGGTGAAACTTTGATGTGTATAATTGAGAGTTGTCGTCAATGGTGGCTGCATTTGCCATTGACACTGGGCATTGCCGCTTCCCGTGGATTATGATTGACTTCATTTTTATTACGTCCTGGAATTCAATTCCCTAAAAACATAAACCCTTCACGGTTGCTATCAATTTCAGTTTTTTATCCTGCAAGTGAACAACTTCTTAAATATTTTACAGAAAAACAATGAACACCAACTAAATGTAGAGGTATCTGTTTATCATTTGAAACGACTCTGGAATTTGAACAGCTCTACTGCTAGAATTATATAACTAGTTGAAATTAGACTAAGAAGTGTATGACAAAATTTGTTTCCTGAGGTAGACTCTTGGGTGATGGGCAAGTATTGTTCTCTTGAAGCCCATTCAATATAGGATATCGACTGGTGGTTTGTTACACAGAGCATGATCTGTGATGGAAATGCCACAAAGTTTCTCTATATAGATTCATTTTGAAATGAAAAGAGTTGTTACATCGTAAACAATTTCTGTAGATGGGTAGTCCTTGAAAGGAAAAGAATAATGAAGCAAAAATGAAAATGTAAAGACAGTAAGCTGTGATATTATTTAACCCTATTCCGTCAGCCGATTAAAAGAAAACTAAGCAATTGAAAGAAAAAAGAACCTCAACAATTTTATTGTTGCCTGAGCATGAGAAATTACAATCTCCACCCTGGCAATCCACATCAAAGCATCTGAAGACGTTCGATTTTACAACAAAAAACACAAAGACAATCAATAGTAACCATTGGATCAATTTACAAGTTTCTATGAAAAGACGACACCTCTTGGTAAACAAAACGAAGACTTCTCCTGCAGCACCGTTTAATCTTCTTCAAGGATCTCATATTAGCGCCGTTCCCTCACCTTTACATTTTCTTATTTTCTACAAACTCAGCCAGTTATTCTTAACCCAAAAGGCAGCACTTCATTAAAGACAAACAGTTGAGCTTCTTCACAGATAACAACAGTTAATAATTTTAACTAGTTGCATAACTTAATAATCCTTTCAACCACCCCCACATCCTGCACCCCCACATCCTGCACCTCCACATCCTCCCCCTCCACATCCTCCACCTCCATTAGGTCTATTGGGAGAGCTATTACTATCACCACAAGCGAATATGACCATCGATATCATTGAGAGTGATGCAACAATCACGAAAAGCAAAAAGAGTCCCCCAAAACAGCTTCCTGCAGTGCCACTGCCATCAACAACCAACAACTCTCTCGCCATTTCAATGGGACTCTCCTGTATACATTTATATCTTCTTCTACTTTTGAGCCAATATATAGATGAATACTCAAGGACCATTGATCCTGTTTTGTAACAACTTTGACTACGTGTAACTTGTAGAATTGGATATCTTGCTGCTTGAGGAGTTTGTCGACTTCATTTTCCGAGTAACGCGCTTTCCCTACTTCATATGAAACTTCAAAAGCGTCGACAAGTCAAAAGGCGATAGAGCAATTGGTGAAAATGACGCGGAATAACGCAGGGATGGTGACCTTAGCTCATGGATTGAAAAGTATCTGTTATAGATGCGTGAACCAGGATGAGTCGGCGCCGGCACAGAAAAGTCTTCTTGCACAGTAGCGTAATATTATCTTCAGTTTATTGATAAATTTTAAGAAGTTGTCCTGATTAGTGATGTAGAAGATAATGCCAAATGATAGGTGGCAATAGTCTGACCTGATGAACCTTAAAAAATGACCCAGTTCACCTAAGATGATTTAGATTCATGTAACACCTCTAGTTATATGATTCACCCTCCTGCCTCACTTCGTCCCCATAAACAACATCGCGACTCAGCACAAGGAAGACGGTAAAAAGATTAAGAAAGCTAAAACGAACCTCACATGACAGTAAAACATATATATTTAATTTAAGCACCAAATAATTCAATTTCGCCCTAGAATGATACTTTTGGTGAAGCAATTTTAATTTCATCCGTCAAAATTCAAGCACTCAATTTCAAAGATAAAGTATTTTGAGAAGATTTTAATTTTATCCTAAAATGATTATTTTAGAGAATGAAATTTTAATTTCCTCTGCTAAAGTTTAGCATTTAATTTTACAAACATATTTAATTTTATCCAAGAGTTGTGTTTTTTCAGTTGGTGAAATTTTAATTTCGTTCACCAAAGCTTAACACTCAATTTTAGAGACTATTCATTTTTCTCACAAAATGATAATTTTACAAGGCAAAAATTTAATTTTGTCCAATAAACGTTAGCATTCAATTTTATAAACATTTTTAGTTTTATCCCATTGTAACATTCAAGGTTAGATTTGTCTTTTAGGCTTCTAATCTGAGGTTAGATTGAGATTGATGAGAATTCTAGTATTGTGAAAAAGTTTTAGGGTGAAATAGATGTTTCTCCTAAGTTCAGTGGCTTGTCCATGGATCCTGTTGAGTGAATTTGCATGTGAGCGCGAAAAAATGACATTTTTATAATTTTTCTGTCATCCATGACTGTTCATGTGAGGTGCACACCCGTGCGTGCGTAATGTTTCAGCCGTCTTGGTTTTAAGTTAAGTTTATCTGTTTCCCAGCCATTTTCACCCAATGTTTTTATTTGATTTTCAGAGGATATCAACCTTAGAAGGGAATATCAGTATCCAGAACCATCCAATCCAGCTTAAGCTTGCGATTTCTTTGAGAGAGAAAACATGTCAAGAGGTAGGCGTTTCTTACCTCTTTCCCTTGTGCTTTGATATGTTTGATGCATGTTTTGATTGAGATGAGCTCAATTCCAGCATGCTTATGATGTTTTACTTCATGTGTGATGATTTTGAGTGGATGATTATGTTTAGCATGCATGTATGGTTGATGCTTGTGAAATATGTATTTGTGGGTGTGATTTTGAGATGTGGATATGACCAAATAGCTGATTTGGTGTTGTAAATGGTGCAAACTTGTGTATATGAAGTGTTTTGCATATGAGAAACGGTTGATTTATGTTTGATATGCAAATAAGATGAGAATCAGCTTGATTCCAAGCGGTTATGTTAGTTCAGAGTAGGGCTCACGCTCGTGCATACTGCATTTTCTGTATGGTCATGGTCGTGTTCACGTAGTCGTGCATAACCTAAAATGCAGGGTTATGCCCGTGCATGTTGATGCACGCCCGTGCACCAAGAGAAAATGAGAAATATATAAAAAAATCACAGAATCAAGCACGACCACATGCACGACTTGCTCACGGTCCCGTGCAAGCTCATGCATGCCCGTGCGTAAAGTAGAAAAGAGAAAATAAGCAAGATATAAAAAATGTGCAGTGTAAAAGCTATCAAATTGATAGAAAACAGTAAAATGAGCTCAGATAAGAATAAATGATGCATCATATACATAACATAGCATGTCATGCCGTACAGAGCTTTCAGAAAGGGATCCAAGGATCCAAATTCATGTTTTTAGTAGAAAACATTGATTTCAACGGTGAATACGATGAGGCACTTGTGAGTTTCAGCACACCCGTTGCATCAAGAGTTATATGCTCATAATTAACCCTATGTATCGGCATATGTCGGAATGCTCAGTTAGTAGATTATAGGTTTTCTGATCCGAGGATCAGATGCAGTTATAGCGCGAGGCATTTTGTTCAGTGTCAAATTCAGAGGCATCACGTGACCCATACAGTTTATAACGTGTGTTTGCATAGGAAACTCACATGGCTAGGGTGTCGAATCCTTGTATTTATCAGTCTACACAGCATAACAGGTACCTTTAGGTACACAGTTTTTAGCATAGCTTTTAGATCAATTTTCATATGAGTTTTTTAGATATGGGATCCTAGGATCTAGCATCAATTTTTAGTAAACAGTTTTCAGAAAGCCATTTTCAATATACAGGCCCAGGTCTAGCTATGATTTCAGCATGTTTTATAACATGTCAATCAATCTTACAAGACATATACAACTTCATATCATTCAGAAAATAATAAGATCAGTAAGAATAATGAAACAGTAAATAAGCATGATATGAAACATCGTGTAATAAGACACGAATATTAGAACATCAGAACATGAGAAAAGCCACGTAATGATATGTGAACTTCAGAAAAAAAGTAACAGAACAGTAAATATATGAATAGTTTAATATAAGAACAATTACACGTGAGAACCAGTTTGGTTTCCTCCTATGTGTAAGCCTGTTACTATATGTGATGATGTGGTAATCCTCCGAGGAGGGTTGGTTTAAGGTCAGAGATAGGAAGCGCTTACTGGGTGAATATATCACTCACTCCCTACTTTCCTCTCTCTTACAGGTCAATATTTTGGGGACTGGGAGGAGGAGATGACTGCCGTCTAGGATCCAGTTTGTCTTAGTTGCAGCATGCTTCGGTTTGCATGCTTGTTCAGTTTTGTTTGCATGTAAATGTATATGCTTTATCACACACATATTTTGTAAATATTTTTAATATAATAAAGTTTTGGGCACGTATATGTATATGTATATGTATACATTTGCACCACATGTTTTCCGTTGCGGTATTTCAGCTTAGTTTAGGTATTTCTGTTGGGTATTATTGATCATATTTTCTTTATTTATTAATATTATATTTTTATTAAATTATAGAAAAACAGTAAACAGTAATACCCAACGGGAGCGCCTACACCCATAATGATAATTTTAGGGAACAAAATTTTAATTTCGCCTACTAAAACTTAACGTGCAATTTTAGTGATAAATTCCTTGTTGTCCTATAATGATTATTTTAGGGGGCAAATTTTTAATTTCGTCCATGAAAGCTTAACATTCAATTTTAAGAACATTTTTAATTTTGTCCCAAAATGCTAATTCTTCAGGATGAAATTTTAATTTCGTCTACCAAACCTTAGTACTCAATTTTAAGCATGAAATATTTAGGAATGATTTCAATTTTATTCAAAATTGATTATTTTTAAAGACAAATCCTAGTTTCATCTATCAAAACTTATTACTGAAATTTAAGGACAAAATATTTTTAACGAGGAAATTTATAAAATATTAAAAACATATTATAACATGTCAACATATTACATTGAAATATACATGGGCTGGAGTCAAACTCAAATATAGGTTGGCTTAGGTTTAAATTGAATTTATAATATGAAACTCAAAATGAATTGCAATTAAAATTGAGTTAATTTAGAAAGTCGTTGATGGGATAAAATAGTGCTTTCTATGAGATAAATAATGCTTCTAACAAAATGAATAATATCACTAATAAGATAAATAATATCGTCGAAAGAAAATTCGAGATAAACTTAAACTAAACTAATGAATTAAAACTTATAAGTAAATTCAAATCAAATCAAGTTAAATATCAATTCAAACTAAGTTATCTTAGTTCGAATCTATCCTCAAATGTATGTATAGGAATTAGTGAATGCCAAATTATAGTTTGATGGGAAAAAAAACTCAAATTAAATTAGCCTAAAAAGAAAAATTTCAACCACATAAATTAAAAGAAAAAAGTCATTTCTAAACATAACAATATCTTGAATAGAGGTGTCAGTGTTTTAACATAACCCATTCTGTCTAAGGATCAGGGTAGCTCATCAGAATAAGAAGACTTAGGGCATGATTCAAAACCCTTGGGTCGTGTCTTCATAGATTTTGGTGGGTAAGCCCCAATACTTTTACTAGTTATTTGTAGGGGTAGATTTGAGTCGAACTTAAGTTCCACTCTCTTGAGCTCCAGTTTGGCTTGATAGATATAAATCGAGTTTAAATTCAATTTGATTTGACTTATTGAATATATCAAATATTCAAAATAACTATATTATTCAAAACAACATCGTTTTAGTTAATTTAAACAATTTTTATCACTTCATGAATTTTGCAAGTTGAGCTGTAATTCTCCCCAAGTACACCATCTCCTCTCTTTTCCATTTCAATTTATATACGAAAATTCATCCCTTATAGTTCTCTATTCTCTCTTCAGATCTTAGTCGGTAAGGTTCTTAATTCCCCCTCTTTTTAAGCTTTGTAATTACTGTCATGAGAGTTGTTTTTAAATCTGGGTCCTTGCTCCTCGTAACAAATGATAATACTTATCATAGGCTAAAGGTTGGGTGGGTTGCGTATCAATCATTGTCAAATGAGGGTGAAACTTTGATGTGTATAATTGAGAGTTGTCGTCAATGGTGGCTGCATTTGCCATTGACACTGGGCATTGCCGCTTCCCGTGGATTATGATTGACTTCATTTTTATTACGTCCTGGAATTCAATTCCCTAAAAACATAAACCCTTCACGGTTGCTATCAATTTCAGTTTTTTATCCTGCAAGTGAACAACTTCTTAAATATTTTACAGAAAAACAATGAACACCAACTAAATGTAGAGGTATCTGTTTATCATTTGAAACGACTCTGGAATTTGAACAGCTCTACTGCTAGAATTATATAACTAGTTGAAATTAGACTAAGAAGTGTATGACAAAATTTGTTTCCTGAGGTAGACTCTTGGGTGATGGCAAGTATTGTTCTCTTGAAGTCCATTCAATATAGGATATTGACTGGTGGTTTGTTACACTGAGCATGATCTGTGATGGAAATGCCACAAAATTTCTCTATATAGATTCATTTTGAAATGAAAAGAGTTGTTACATCGTAAACAATATCTATAGATTGGTAGTCCTTGAAAGGAAAAGAATAATGAAGCAAAAATGAAAATGTAAAGACAGGAAGCTGTGATATTATTTAACCCTATTCCATCAGCCGATTAAAAGAAAACTAAGCAATTGAAAGAAAAAAGAACCTCAACAATTTTATTCTTGCCTGAGCATGAGAAATTACAATCTCCGCCCTGGCAATACACATCAAAGCATCTGAAGACGTTCGATTTTACAACAAAAAACACAAAGACAATCAATAGTAACCATTGGATCAATTTACAAGTTTCTATGAAAAGACGACACCTCTTGGTAAACAAAACGAAGACTTCTCCTGCAGCACCGTTTAATCTTCTTCAAGGATCTCATATTAGCGCCGTTCCCTCACCTTTACATTTTCTTATTTTCTACAAACTCAGCCAGTTATTCGTAACCCAAAACGCAGCACTTCATTAAAGACAAACAGTTGAGCTTCTTCACAGATAACAACAGTTAATAATTTTAACTAGTTGCATAACTTAATAATCCTTTCAACCACCCCCACATCCTGCACCTCCACATCCTCCCCCTCCACATCCTCCACCTCCATTAGGTCTATTGGGAGAGCTATTACTATCACCACAAGCGAATATGACCATCGATATCATTGAGAGTGATGCAACAATCACGAAAAGCAAAAAGAGTCCCCCAAAACTGCTTGCTGCAGGGCCACTGCCATCAACAACCAACAACTCTCTCGCCATTTCAATGGGACTCTCCTATATACATTTATATCTTCTTCTACTTTTAAGCCAATATATAGATGAATACTCAAGGAACATTAGTCCTGTTTTGAAACAACTTTGCCTACGTGTAACCCGTAATTTTCGGTGTCTTGCTGCTTAAGGAGTTTGTCGACTTCATTTTCCAAGTAGCGTGCTTACCCCACTTCATATGAAAATTCAAAAGCGTCGACAAGTCAAAAGGCAATAGAGCAATCGGTGAAATGACGCGGAATAATGCAGGGGTGGTGACATTAGCTCGTGGATTGAAAAATATCTGTTATAGATGAGTGAACCAGGATGAGCCGTCACAGAAAAATCTTCTTGTACTTTAGCGTACTATTATCTTCAGTTATTGCTAAATTTTAAGAAGTTGTCCTGATTAGTGACGTAGAAGATAATGCCAAATGATAGGCGGCCATAGTCGGACCTGATGAACCTTAAAAAATGACACAGTTCACCCAAGATGATTTAGATTCATATGGTAAGATTCATCCCCCTGCCTGACTTCGTCCCCATAAACAACATCGCGACACAGCACAAGGAAGACGGTTAAAAGATTAAGAAAGCTAAAACGAACCTCACATGACAGTAAAACATATCATCCAAAAATTATGTTTTTTCAATTGGCGAAATTTTGATTTTGTTCACTAAAACTTAGCATCAATTTTAAAGACTATTTTATTTTTCTCACGAGATGATAATTTTAGAAGGCAAAAATTTAATTTTGTCCAACAAATGTTAGCATTCAATTTTATAAACATTTTTAGTTTTGTTCCACAATGATAATTTTAGGGAATAAAAATTTTAATTTTGTTTACTAAAATTTAACATGCAATTTTAGTGATGAATTCTTTGTTGTTCTATAATGATTATTTTAGGGGATAAAATTTTAATTTCATCTATTAATGCTTAACATTCAATTTTAAGAACATTTTTAATATGGTCCCAGAGTGCTAATTCTACGGGATGAAATTTTAATTTCTTCTACCAAACCTTAGTACTCAATTTTAAGCATGAAATATTTAGAAATGATTTCAATTTTATTCAAAATTGATTATTTTTGAAGATGAACTCCTAATTTCATGTATCAAAACTTAACACTCAACTTTAAGGACAAAATATTTTTAATAATGAAATTTATAAAATTTTAAAAATATATTGTAACATATCGAGATATTGCATTGGAATGATGTAGGGCTAGAATCAAATCAAGTCAAGTTTAAACATAGGTTAGCTTAGGTTTAATTTGAATCTATAATACGAAACTCAAGATGAATTGTAAATAAAATTGAGTAAATACGTTGATGGTATAAAATAGCGCTTTCTAAGGGACAAATAATACTTCTAATGAAATAAATAATATCACCAATAAGATAAATGATAATGTCGAAAGAAAATTCGAGATAAATTCAAACCAAACTACTAAACTAAAATTTTTAAGTAAATTCAAATCAAATTAAGTTGAACATCAATTTGAATTTGAATTTATCGCTATATGTATGTATAGGAATTAGCAATGCTAAATTATAGTTTGATGGGAACAAAAACTCAAATTAAATTTGCCTAAAAAGAAATTTTTCAACCACATAAATTAAAAATAAAATCATTTCTAAACATAATCATATCCTGGATTGAGGTGTCAATGCTCTTACATGACTCATTGTGCCTAAGGGTCAAGGTAACCAATCAGAATAAGAAGATGCAAGGCATGATTCAAGACCCATAGGTTGTGCCTTCACAAACCTTTGGTGGCTCATCCCCTACACTCTTCCAAGTTATTTGTAGGGTTGGATTCAAACTGAATTTATATTCAACTCTCTTGAGTTTGAGTTTAGCTTGGTTGATATAAATCGAGTTTAAACTCAATTCGGTTTGACTTGTCGAATTTGTTATATATTCAAAATAATTATATTAATCAAAATAACATCGTTTTAGTTAATTTAAATAATTTTTATCGTTTTATGAATTTTGCAAGCCCAGCTATATTTCTCCAAGTCAACCATCTCCCCTCTTTTCCATTGCAATTTATAAACGACAAATTCATCCTTCATAGTTCTCTATTCTAGCTTCAGATCTTAGTCGGTAACGTTCTTTTTTCCCTTTTTTTTAACCTTTGATTGCTGTCATTAGAGTTGTTTGTTTAATCTGGGTTCTTGCTCTTCGTATCAAATGATAATACTTATCATAGGCTGAAGGATGGGTGGGTTGTGTATCAATTATTGTCAAATCAGGGTGAAACTTTGATGTGTATAGTTGGGAGTTGTCGTCAATGGTGGCTGCACTTGCCATTGACACCGGGCATTGCCGCTTCACATGGATTATGATCGACTTCATTTTCATTACGTCCTGGAATTCAATGTCCTAGTAACATTTCAAAATTAGTAGGTAGGTCCATCTATCACTCACTCCAGAGATTCTCAGAGAACCGAAAGTGGGTTTATTTACTTACCATACAGGAAAACAATGAAAACCAACTAAATGTAGAGGTATCTGTTTATCAGTTTGAAACAAATCTGGAGTTTGAACTGCTGTACTGCTAGAATTATATTACTAGTTGAAATTAGAATAAGTGTACGACAAAATTTGTTTCCTGGGGTAGACTTTTGGGTGATGGGCGAGTATAGTTTTGTTGAAGCCCATTCATTATACGATATTGACTGATGGTTTGTTACACTGAGCGTGATCTCGGATGGAAATGCCACAAAATTTCTCTACGTAGATTCATTTTGAAATGAAAAGATTTGTTACGTCAAACACTATTTTTATCTGCATCCTATTGTGAATTTGTAAGGAGAACAAAATCATACACAATATTTGTAGATGGATAGTCCTTGAAAGCAAAAGAATATTGAAGCAAAAAATGGAAATGCACAGACGGGAGCTGTGATATTATATGATTTTTTTTTTCCCGAAGAAATGTTAGATTTTTAAAAAGCAAGGTTCAATGTTGGGAAGAAAGAATCTTAAGAAGCAATTAAAATTTTAATGTTTTACATTCTTTGATTAAGAACAATGAGAAATTGAATTGCATTAAAGTTAGGAGTTGCATTCAAAGTGATGTTATGGGTGGCGGTATAGGTCTTTTCAATTTTTTTATTTTTTAATATTTTTATTAATTTTTAAAATTTTTTTATTATTTTATTTTAATATTTTTATAAAATTTATTTAATTATTTTTAATTTTTTTATTTAAAATATGAAAATGCCTTATGATTATTAACATTTAACATTTGATTATTAAATTTAATCATTAATCTTAATTAATAAATATGTCTTTGATTTTTTAAAAATTAAAAAAATAAAAGTTTATTATTTAAAAAAAAAACCTTGCATTTTGAACATATTTTATTATAAAGTGATGTAATGTATCTTCTTTGCACTAGCTAAATTGGAGAAACACATTTTTATTTTAATTATTTTAGGAAAAGAAAAAAATCATAACAAAAAGACTAAAAGAAAATGTATAATGACGAAGGAAATGCGTTGTCGTTGGTCACTTTCATGATGAAGCAATTGTGTAAGGACATGGGGCCTAAGTTATTGTTCGCTAATTTACTTTGCAGGGATTCGGTCTTCAAGCAATAAAACATTCTTAGGTGAGTTTTTAATTTTTATTGGTCGAACATGCTCCTCCCTAACATAAAGTGGCTAGTTGGATTGATTTTATTAGTCTTTTATTTTGTCAAGTGGTTTTATTTTTGTTACTTACACAGGTATTAATCATTAATAACACTTGGTTAAAGGAAAAAAATGGCTTGAAAGATACGTAGAAGGAGTAAGCTCTTTTATGAAATTTGTGGCGAATAATTTAGGTAAGAAATATGTTATTAAATGTCTATTTGCAAATTGTTTGAAATCTCATAGTATAATATAAAATTGTTTGAAATAATTTGTGACGAATAATGATTACAAATTGTTAATATAAAATCTCATAGTTGTTATGATGACGAAGGGGACTGTCACAGAATATCAAACAATAATGAAGAGGATGATGAGATTCATGAAATATTAAATGACTTTGAGAAATTAAGAGATAATTGCATGGGAAGGGGTTCTTGTGGCAATGTTCATAATGGGCAATAGGGCATTCCTCTACAAGCTTTGATAAATTGTTGAGGGAAGCTTAACAAGAGTTGCATCCGTTTGTTCAAAATTCACAACATTGTCATTCATAGTAAAGTTGCTTCATTATCAAGCAAAAACCATGTAATGTGTTATGGGTTTAGGATATATATCTACATATGCATATTTTGAAAAAATTATGAACATCATAAACATTATCTTTAGTATAATATTTATAGATAGAAATAGGTGATGACAAAAGTATGACAATTCCTCATAAAATTCTATAATATTTCTTTTAATATGATGGTTTCAAAAATTGTTTATATAGATCACATAAAGGTAGAAAAATATATGATAAAATTTTGAGACATTCAACTGATTATAAAATATGAAAAAATTTACATAGATATTTTTCATGATTTATACTAGACTCTCAAAATGTATGTCTTGGCCTCACAATTAATAGATTCAATCTGTTTGCTAATATGAACGACACTTATAGGATATGATTGGTTATTCTAATGTCATATAACCTACCACCTTGGAGCTGTGTGAAAGAAAATTTTCTTATGATGCCATTGTTAATTCTAGGGCCTCGTGCTACAAGGAGAGACTTTAATGTGTATATGCAATCTCTGTGGATAAATTAAAAGAATTATAAGATATTGGTGTACGAACATATGACGCATCTAGAGGACAAAATATTCAAATTCATAACACTTTTGTGGTCAGTCCATGATTTTTTTTGCTTATACACTGTGTTTGGATTAAAGGTGTCAATGGATTGGGTTGGGGGTTGCGAAATCGCAGGCTTTTGTATTGGATCAATTCAAAAAAATTTTAAGGCACGATTCAGGCCCTCAAGGTTTTGCCTTCATAGGCCTTTAATATGTCAATTCATAAACAATAATGGTTAATTCGTAAATAGTGATAAATCAGTTGGTAAATAGTGATTTAATATATTTTTTAATATGATATATAATTTATATATCTTTAAATTTAAAATAGTAAAATATTAAAAATAATAAAAAAAAATTAAAAAGAGTTTAACCTATTAAACCTGTAAGTTTAATTTGACATAGAAAATTTCGTATTAAATCATTATGGATTGAGTTTTTTCAGTCAAATTTTCGGTTGATCCTATCCATCCAATACCTCTAGTTTGGATGGATGACAAAAGGATACGTGGCATGTCCAATTTGTAATGGACACATCTTCCTACAAATTAAAAAGTAAAATTTGCCCCCTATGACAACGTTGGTTTTTACCCAAAAAAATAGTAAAAAGTTTCACGGTAAAACAAAATGACAATGAGCACCCAAGAAGCTATCTGAGGACGATGTCTTGCGCCAATTAGAGAACTTAAGAAGTAACTCTTTTGGAAAACACCCAATTAACAAAAAGAGAAAATGCTCACCTGGGGAGTTGAATTTGACCAAAAAAAGTGTTCTTTTTTATAGTGCCCTATTGACATACAATATAATTGAGGCATAATTTGAATGTCCTACACATTAAAGAAAATATACGTGAGAATATCTTAGGCATATTGTTAATGAAAGCTAAAACGGCCCTCGCATGAAATATGTTAATGAAAATATCATCCTTTATGAAACATCAAATATTATTAAGCCTGCCTTAATAACATAAGCTTTTCGGTGGGATAGTAAACTTAATATAATATGAAAGTTTCAAGTTTGGATTCGCTCAGACAAACTGTATTAAAAAAATGAAGAAAATCCAAGTTCGATTCTTGAAATAAAAACTTTAAATCTTATCAAAGCAGTCTTACTTATCAAGAACAATCAGAAAAAATAAAAAAAGTTTGATACAAAGGATTAAGTTTCTATCGAACTACTATAAGCTCTCACACCCTAGCAAAAATCAAACATTATTTAGAAAACAACATTACGATTACAAGGTCATTCAATTAAAAATATTCTTTTATTAAGAAAAAAAAATGGGTGTCATTTAGCATTCATCTCCATTTCTATGTGATATTTTATCGTACTACACAGATTTTATAAATTTTTTGTTACATAGAGAACAGTTGCCAAATATTATTTAAAAAAATATACATCAAAAATACAAAGCCCAACAAACTTCCATTCAGTGACATAAGAGATTTACATGATTTTGACTGAATGCAATTTATTATTACAGGATATTATTGGGCATGTAGATTTTACAATTGCCCGCTCTGGACTAAGTATAGGAAGGAGTATCTTAGTGGAGAAGACATTTCAAGAAGATGAGAAAATATTTTGAGACCCTTGTCGCCACTAAAATTATGGACGTCCCAACCAAGCATATACACCAGTCCATAGGCTTAAGGCTTCTATTGCTTTATGCTTCCTGTATAGGAGTAAGTAGTTCCTGAGAGAGAGAATTGGAGGCCAAAAGTCAGCTTCAATTGGTCTGCATTCGGGTAAAAATAAAATAAATGGAAAGAGGATTTGTAAATTACCTCAGAGAAACGCAAATGTCCATGACGTATATTAGAGGTTTTGACGATAGTTTCCCACCTGGGATCATGGGAGGGAGACTTGGGACCTTGAACTCTAGTAAAATTAAGTGTACCAAAAGACGACCAAGTAGTTGATTTCCCAGAGGAAACAGTAGGCAAAGTACGCTTCAGCCAAGAGTCTGATGGAGATTTTGGTGGAGGCAAGGGAAGAGGAAGTTGTAAATAGAGGCCTTGAGATCCTTCCTCGCTAGTTAATGGTTGGTTTTGAGGGTCAAATTTTCCATCATCACCCATTTTTGATCTAGCCGATGAAATAGAATCCTGGTCAACACCACGAGAACATTGGTTGCTTAATTTCCCTTGCAGTTCACTTTGTAGAGCTTGATCAAATTTCTCACTGCCGGCCACTTTTGTGCTGGTGAGTTTAATCAAATTGTTAGCGAGAACTTGAACCTCTGCAGAACTATTTTTAACATCAATTTGCATACCCTGGACAGCTGTGTCAGGAGAAGATAGATTTTTGGAATGAATAAACTCCATAACATTATGGTCCAATATTCCCTTTGCATCCACAACATTCAACTGCTTGACATCATGAAGTGATGAATCTATAGAAGCTGCTTCTTCCATTTTTGTACTTTTTACAAGAGCACTTAAATCATCTTCTCTGCCATCACTTAGCCTTGTTGAATCTGAAGAACTGGAATTTGAAGTTGGAGATTTCAGCTTATGTTCAGAATCTACATACAAAGTTTTCTCAACAGGACTTGCTAATCCTGATTCCCAATTAGCACTCTCATCAGCCAATAGTTCGCGGAAATTCTTGATGCCTTTTTTCTGTGGATCAGAATCATTCAGCTTCAAGTTCTTCTCACTTTCAGGAATCTCAAGAAACCTTTTTTCATTACTGACGATAGACTGGCAATTAGCATTTTGGTTAGGACGTAAAACATCACCCTGAAAACACCTGTACAGGGATGACCCCTCTAATTTGTGACCTTCACCTCCAGAAGCTATTTGGCTGGCTTTATTTTTCAGGTCAAGTTTATTATCTTGTGTCTCCACTCTTAAAGATCCAGCCGCGGAACTCTGTTCACGTACCACAACTCTTACCTTCTGTAAGAACAATGCATATATATTCAACAACAGCTCCCTAAAAATGATGATAGAACGTACAGAATAAAAACAATAATGGAGTCAGAAGAGAGGAAGACAAATTAGATACCTCATGCTCAGTCCCACTGCGAGAACTGGCCTGTGCTCTGTGACGGCCCAAAGAAAGTGGTTCCCGCTCCTGCAGCCTCATCCCAGGCACTGGATTCATAAGGCAAAAGGAACTTTTCAAGCAAAATCGAGGAAGTAAACCACAAACTACAGCTGATGAGCTTTCATGTACATCATAATCATCTTCATCACAGCTTTCTTCCCACCTTTCGTGTTGAGAGTGAAAATATAAATTGTTTGAACTATATTGTTTAGGATGTTGTTGCTTATTGATATTGGCAAACTTCTTTATCTGTCTAGGTTGCTCACACACAATAGGTTGCTCATACACGATAGGTTGCTTTCTAGTAGTATACTGTGGTGCTTCTGAAGCAATTGCCTTTGCTGCAGGCAAAAATCGACCCATCATGAAATCCCAAGTCTGTGGATCTGTTGAGAATGTTCCTGTCGGTTTCACTTCTGCATCATCCAACCCGCTCACACCACCTACACTACAGTTCAAGAAGAATGATTCAGAACGGGAAAGTGTATCAAGTGCATCCACAAAAGCCTCATCACCATCCTCTGTAGTAGAGCTTCCTGTCTCGTCTATCCTCTCTTTTGAACTCTCACGATTAATTGCATTCTTATCAGCAGGCGGAACACTTTTTGAAGTAGTTCGAGCATTTCCTCTCTGGGACCATTTAGTGTTTGTACCTTCAGCAGCTTTGTCCAAAGGCTGCTCTTTAACATTCAAAATCCTTCCAGGAGGAAGCTTTGGGGCAATGGGAGGTAGCTCAAGAACTCGAGTTTGTGATTTGCTTTCATTCTTGGGCCTTCCTGGCGTTTGCTCCCACACAAAAGGAACAGTTCCCGGGTTCCGAATTGGACCTGACTTCAACTCTGATTTGTAAGCAGGAAGATGAGGTATTTTGGGAACTGTATTAGCTGTTTTTCTTTTATCCTCAACTTTTGAGGTGGACACTGTTGATGAGAACCGCCTCACAGATAGAAATGGCTGATTAAAATCCAGTTGTTTTTCTTCCATCAAATTCTTCAGCGACGTGTATTTCTTTCAGCCAAACACCAATATTTAGCGAAATCACAGTCCAACTGTGAAAGATTCAGGTAAAGAGATTGTAGATGCACCCTAGTAAGAATAAAAATTAGAAATTTCTATGAATTCCATTTCCACTTGACTAAAAGCCTAAATTCAAAGCAGTAAAGAAAAACTATTCAGCAATCAAATTATAATATATAACCTAATCAAAAGTGAGAAATTTGTATGTTCCTTATTTTCTAATATATCAGGATTAAAACTAAGGCAAGAAACATGTTAAGCATGTATAAGTTTGAAAATCAACTGAATACTGGCTCTATGTCAACATGACATCCTGAACTAAACCGCAGACTCTTTTTTAGAGGCTTTCTCCCGTCTTTTATCTCAATTTTAGAATTATATGACCGGTGGAGCATTTCCACACTTCATCAGTGTAATTTCAAAACCTAAATGCAGCAGAGCACCAGTACTACTCAGCTTATACAGGTGAGAGGAACATTTGTTGGGGCTCCACATGTCACTTTGTCCACATAATTTGAGGATTAAGGTGGTTAAGCAAACAGACTTCCACATAAATGAAGCTCAAAAAGGTGATCTGAGTAAATGTCAATGGAGATCATTGCTGGTTCTCTAAATTCAAGACCTAATAAGAATCTATAATCCAATGGACAGAACAACATCAAATTACCAAAACAGAACCCCCAGCAGAATGGAAGCACAATCCTTTATCACCCACCAAATTCATCAAAACTTTCTCTCTGTTTTCCATTCTTTTGCAATGTAATTATTATATCTATGCCCCAAAGTCAAACAAAATTTGAAAAAAACCAACAAAGAGCTTTAAAGAACATAAACATATAAATCTTGATTGCACAAACACATATCTCCGAAGGGAAACGAAAATTCTTGAATCAAACACCAAAAGCAGACATTATTGATACATACTTTCCACTTGATGAAATTAATAAAAGTAAGAAACGCCAACAACAAATCATTCCATGAAAGAAACAAACCGAGGCCAGAGAAAAAAAAGGCACCTCCTAGAAATGGTCGATTCAGACAATAATCCGGTCAAATTTTCGGAAGGAATAAGGTAAATAAGAGCAGCAAAGAATCAAACCTTAAACATGGAGAAGAAAGTAGGAACTTCAGAATAAAAGAGCACATAAAGAGAAGAATAGATTTATTCGGACGCTTAGCTTAGGCTTACTTTACTTGGGTTCTGTCTGGTTCTGGTTCTGGAGCTGAGTTGTCCTTTGTATCGTGTGAGTAAAATTATTACACGAGTTGGGGTCTTCCTTCTCGAATGCCATAATCATTTAAAGTGTGTGAAAATCTTGTCAACAAAGCTGGAAGGGTGGTCCAGCCAATACGTTGAAGCTCTCTTCTCAATTATTTGAAAAATCATATCAAAAGCAAGTGATGATGTGGTTTTCTCTTGATGTTTCGCAATAATCATAAACTAATTGAAATTAGTTACTGTGTCCACTCACCCCATATAATTTAAATGGGAAGGCTTGTCAGGACTTTGGATGTTTTAATGGGGAAGAATAAGATTCTTTAATTAATTAATTAATTAATTAACATAATGAGTGAGTTACAAAAAGTTGTTATTATAATTTAGCTTGCTTTCTTTTACTAAAGAAATCCATACAAAATCTTCCCGACTTCATGGCTGTACACCTTGGTTGCATGTGCATATTTATTCGCAATTCCTAATTCACCCTGATCCTGTGACCCAATGGCAAGTTTTCAAATACAAAATGTCTGTTTCAGTGTGATCATTATTATCAGTCAAAATATTATTTTTTTTTCCAGTATCGTGATGGGAAAAGGTGTTGAATCTTGGTAATCTTTGAGTCGGTGAGCCCAAATTTCTCCAGTCTCCATTATAACCTCGATTCGAGAGGCGTGCAAAGTCAACAAATTAATGTACGGGTAGAGGACCGAGGATTTCGTCACAGGGAAGCTCTGATTAGCATAATGTTTGTCACAATTAGAGTTGGTGTTCAATTTGGTACGCTCTTATCTTTCAGGCCGAAAACCTTTCATTTGGAAGTCTGCATCGGGTGTCTTTTTTTTTTTTTCCAAAGTTGCATGGGTATTTATTTCTCGGGCTAAAAACTTATACCCACTCAAAATCTTTATTAATGACAAAACTTCTATTTATTAAATTTTAAAAGAATCAAACCTACAGGAGAATTGTTATTATGATAATTATAAGTTGTATTAAAATATTCGCCTAATACGTTGTTATAAAATAATAAACAATTTTAATTTAAATGGTGGAACCCATCAATCAATGAAACATGAAACTAAATAAAGCTATAGAAAATTTTGAAAAAGCAAAATCCATAGACAAATGAGATAGGGACAACTAGCACACAAAGTTTTCTTTGAAAAATTGTGATCTGTATTCGATTGTTATCAGCATTGTTTAATGAGAAAGCAACACATGTGTGATCGTAGAAAATGTCGATGTTTTAATCAACGGGTTTGACTGTTGAGATCCAAAGGATGCATACTATGGACGTGAACGCAGCAAAACAGATAACAAAAATTGTCTTCATGCACATATAATACATTAACTCAGTCAATATGTATAAATAAAAGTTTTATACACACATACACATACATGAATTAATCTCATTCTAAGATATTTTGATAATTAAAATTACATAAAAATAAATCATACAAAATTCATAAAATGTATTTTACATATGATAGTTTCACCAATCTTTACATAACATAGATTATACTCTTAAAAATACATTCTCTATCCAATAATAGGGTAGAACTAGTGGTAATCTACACAAGACAATATATGAGAGGTGACTATGCATCAAAGACTTTGCTATAAATATAGTACACGACTTTGGGCAGTGAAAAGAAGAGAGAATTTGGGTAACAACCCAAAGAGTAAGAAAGTTTATTTCAAGTGTTAGACCCCCAAGTATTTTAATATGATTAAAAAATTATGTTAAAATATCTTTTTTTTTTTTTTTTTTTGCATGAAATGCTTATGATAAAGTATGACAAAATATTTTTATTTTTGTAGTTTAGGTTAAGCACAAGACCATGTGTGTCTTGACAACACAATCATGTGTCTTGTATAAGGAGACACACAAGTTGTTTAATAGTGCAAGCGTTTCATACAACAAGATGCAAGGATGTATGATCATACAATTTTTGAGCATACAATTATGTGTCATTAAGTGAAGACATACTGCCAAGTTGCCCATGCAAGTCTAGTCATACAAAAGCCAAAAGTAAAACCCTGAACTCACACTTGTGCAAGGATCACATATGATTGTATGGAGATCAAACCTCATTCATATGTATCTCATGAAGGGTATCATTCTACAAGTCTATATGGCATTTTGGAAACATAAAACCTTGAATATATGAAGACACATGACCATGTTTGCAGAGCATACACCCGTGTTAGGTTGATGCAATATGGAGAAGTTCAACCATTGGACTACAATTAATGTCTAGAGCATTACTATACATCAAAAGCGTACAACTGCGCATCTATCTATATTTTATTTCAACAACTCTCAGATCAATTACAACAATGACTCTCAACGGCACACGACCATTACGAGTATGTTTGTGCTTATCATTTGTATCAATCTTCTAAAGACAATTTCAATCTTTGTATTTGATCTTTAAGAGTGTAATTCTGTAAAACCAGTGATTAGGTAAAATCTTGTGAAACTATTATAAATAGTGTAATTTTTTATATCAAAACTAATGTGAATGGTGAAATCTTTTGTATCAAAACTATTATACCTTTTAGATTTAAAGATAGTGGCAAAAAAACTTCTAACAGGGTTGCTTGAAGAAATAAATGTAGGAGGCTTGTGGAGAAACTCTGAACCACTCCAAAAGTTGACTGAGCATTTTCTTCTTCCTTTACTCTTTTATTTGCTTTAGTTACTTGCCTCATATTTGATTCATGTTTAATTATTGATTTACTTGAATTTGTTAATTTATTATTCATTTGTATGTAAACTTGTATCACCACAACCCACACATAAATTTTAATATAGTCAATTACCATCCTTATGGTAATCGATGTTGTAGTGGTCTGTTAGATGAAATCAAATTATATTAATTTTTGCATGAAATAGTCTAACAATCTTCAAGTCTAAGGATTATATATACCTTTGTCTACTAAAAATGATATATTGTATATACATAAGGACAATCATCAATGAAATCCTTCTGGCAACTTGTGTCACCAAGTTGTAGTTAACAACTTCAACATGTACAAATTATCATCACATTTAATTTGGGCATTTCAACACTATGATAATCTTATCTCCATTATTTGTGTCATAAGTTAAGGTAATGTCAGACCCTACCTAATTTGGACACTATGATAATCTTATATCCATGCTTGACGTAATTCACTAATTTGGACATATTTAGAGTTCTATAACTCATTTTGAGATGATATTTAGCTTGTTGGAGAGCCAGGATAAAGATTTGTAATTATCATGAAGAGATTTAGGCCTGAACCAGTTGTCTAAAAGTTTGAAATTAGGATAGAAGTTTGAGCAAAATTCAAATTTATGCATAACTGAACTAGTCATTTTTTTTTACACATATCTTCATCTTCAAGCGTCCAAATTGAGTCATTCAAAAGTCTAGATTCATTCTTATGAAGAGACTAAAACATAGTTGGGCCTATAACATGGTCGAAATTGGCTTTGAAGTTGCAGCAAAAAGCTTAAAGTTTAGTTTAGTTTAAATTTAGTCATTTTTTTTTTTTTTTTTGTAATTGGGCTAAACCTTTAATTAAATAAGCTCAATCTATTTATTGTGTGATTTTTATTATTTTAAATTTTGTCTTATTTTGTTTTAGGTTGTATCTTAAATTGTTATTCTAAGTTCTTATTTTAATAAAATTAATCTTGTAATTTTCAATTCAAGTTAAGATTATTACAATCCTTTCTAATCTGATTAGGAAGTTCTATTTTTAGTATGATACAATTTAGTTTGCTATTTAAGATATTAAGCTTGTAATCAATAAAAAAGTTTTTAATGAATAAATAATTAGAGAGAAGATTCTCCTTAGTTCTTTGAACCATTATGTGTTTTTATCAAACTTTTTGTTTATGACGAATGAAATTTATCTCACTTATCAATCTATTCTCAGACAATAGATTATGATGTCTTTTCTTTCGTATAATTCCAGGTTTGTTTCTCTCATATAAGAATTAAGTCTAACTTTGTGTAGATTTTTGTCTGAAATTGAAACTTGATTTGAACTTTTTTTAGAGAGAGTGGGTTAGGGTTTATGTTAGTCGAATTCCTAGAGCAAGTCATTTAACGAGTTCAAATTACATCCATTATACTTTTGTTGCAATAAAACACCTTAAGGAAACCATTATTTTCATTCAGTTATTTACTTTATTAATTTTTATATTCTCTCGATCTCCTTCTAATAGATGTATGGATGGTGATAGTGTTGACAAATGATGATGTGAGTGATGAAAATGTAATTTTAATATAGATGTATGGATGGTGATAGTGTTGACAAATGATGATGTGAGTGATGAAAATGTAATTTTAATTTAAATTAAGGATATTTTATTATTAATAATTTTTTAATAAGAACAAAATAATTATAATGGGGTTAGAAATCATAATTATTTTAATTGAATACAAAGATTTTTTTTATTAAAAAAATTTAATAAGTTGTGATAAATTTGTAATAAAAATAATAATTTAATATCTAAAATAAAAATTGTAGTCAAAATACTTTTTATATAATCTATATTATATCAACTTAGTATGTAAATACTAAATTTTTTTATTATATGATAAACTAAATAAAAAAATTATCAATAATGAAGGGTAAATTATTTAAAAATTAAATCAAATGTTTTTAGAATTAACAAAAATGGAAGTAGTAAGAGCAAATTTAGAATATAAAGTTTGGTTTCTTGATGATATAGAGAATTGAATAAAGCTAGGTGGATTAATGGTGGATGAATTTTACTTTTAATTAAGTGAAACCCATTCATAAAAATAAGGGTGGATGTACAGTGACTACACGACATTGCTCAAAAGGAGTTGTATAAGGCTTGATTACCGGAAACAAAGCGAATATCTTGGGCTTAAACTCTTCCAGCTGGGGGTTTGGGCAAGTTCAAGGAGCTGGGTTGTTTCGATTAAATTGAGCCTGCAATCGAAACAACCTGAGCCCAACCCGACCCGGTCAATTCTCTTTATAATGTAACTAGTTTGGTTTGTTAGGTAGCACCACTGGACGTGGAAAGTGGAGTTTCATTCAGTGTGGACACGGCATTCTGTTTTGACCTTTATGTCTAGTTGCTGTTGTGTCTGCAGATCGAACGTTACGTCTCTACTGCCAATTACACCAACTACAATACTTAAACGCAATTCTAAGCTAGTCTTAAAAACCATTCTGACCACTGATCACGTTTTTGTTGAACTTCGTGCCTTATGGTTACCACCTGACCGGCTTCCTCTTTCTGCATCAATTCATACATAGAGTTTTTCAAGAAAGGCAGTCACAGAAACCTCCCAAAGGAAACTGCTCTTAATGAACGTGAAACGGGCTACAGTAATTAAATTCTAAAAAAATTTTAAGTTTGATTAAAAGGGGCTCCAATTTGGTTGAAATATAAAAATGGTGTTGTTAGGAGAGGCGTCTGAATGAGTCAAAAAGCCAGCCTGACATCACCTGATGAAAAGAAAAAGTTAGGCTATAAGTGCCCACAATTGCAAAGTTTGTGTCGGCGCGGCTTCCTTCTTTTCTTCCACATCCTGGACTGAAATATGTATTTGGGGTAAGGCCAAAACACTTATGCCCACCCAAGGTTTGCTAAAAGTTAATATCCTACCCCATAACTTTCAAAAACCAAGTGTCTACCCTTGACCATTTCTTATTCATTTTCTCTAACTTTTCTAGTAAAATGACTAAACTGCCCACATTATAAAAAATAATAAAATTAAAATTAAAATTTTAAAACTTAAAAATTTTAAAAATAAAATAAAAAATAGTCATTGCTACCCACCTATAAAAAAACTATAGGGCTAGAAACAGTGTCTTGGTTCACGGAGTGATTTTGTGAAGGAAGTTTGAATGATCTCCTCCATTTTTAGTTGGCCGCCTTTGCCATCAATTGGATCAAAAAAGACCACTGGGACTAAAACCGATCATTTATAACTATTCTCGATCATGCTTGATGACGGAAAGAGCCGTGAAAAATGGAGGAGGTCGATATGGTCTCCTCCATCAAATGAAACTAGAAGGCCATTTTTAGTCTCTTGGTTCTTTTATAGACGACTGCCATCACGAGGTGATGGTGGTTGTTTTTTTTATATTTTTTAAAAATTTAAAAATATTTTTATAATTTATTTTAATATGTTTGTAAAATTTATTTTATTATTTTTAGAACTTTTTTATCAAGAAGATGAAATTATCATTTTAATAATTAATTTTTAACCGTTGATCGTTAAATTTAATCATTGACTTTGATCAATAGGTAAATATTTATATTTTAAAAAATTAGAAAATGAAATTTTATTTTTTTAAGAAATCGTGGCGGAAATTTGTCCTTTGGCGGACTTTTTCCCACTTATAGTTTGAGGCGGAAACAAACTGCCACCCCTAAGGTTTTAAAAACTCAGTCTCCCACCCTTAGACAAATTTTAATATTAAATATAATAATGAACTATAACTATTCAGGGATAATTTTGTTATTTTAAGATTAAAATTTTATAAAATAATAAAATAAATTTTATATAAATATAAATTTTTTTAAAAAATTTTAAATTTAAAAAAACAATCAGCCACCATCATTGGTGCCGCGCGGCGATGGTCGTCGCTAACAAAGCTAGGTGGCTGTTTCCAACCATCTGGTTTCAAGGGAGGCCAGATCTGGCCTCTTCGTTCAGTGACCGCCTCTAGTATAAGTGAAGGTGGTCAGATCTGACTACCTCCGCCAGAAAAATTAGTTGGAAACAATGAAAAGGGCCAACCTTGGTCCCACCGACCGTTTTTGGCCTTTCTTTTTGGTGGAGTGACTACTTCTTCTAAAACTAAAGGTGGCCAGATTTGGTCGCCTCCACCAAACTGGGAGGCCAGAACCAGATGATCAAAAACGGTCACCTGGTTTTGTTAGCGATGACCACCATTATAGCATTTCAGGAATTAGAAATGCCCTTTAGGATAGAATTTAGGGGTTAAATGTGAGATTTAACATTAGATTGAGAGTTAGAGGAGTTAAGGGGTGAGATAGTAAGTTTCCAGAGCCTGTGTGGCTTGCACATGATTCTCCTTGGGAGGTTTCTATCATGCATAGCACGAAAAATGAAGTTTATTCATTTTCCCTCGTACACTTTTGCCTGGAGGAGAGAGATGGTGAGTTTATAGCCTTTCCTCACCTGTTTCACCCATTTTCAACTAAGGTTTCTTCGTATTTTCAGATACTCCTAACCCTAGAGTTAAGATTCAGCATCCAGCAACTCCCAATCCAACCAAGGAAGAAAGAAATTAGCTTGATAGTGTTTCCAACAGCCATGACAAGAGGTAAGTGCTTTCTTACTTCTTTCTTGAGTTTCCCAACATGTATGTGATGTTGTGTGCTTCGTGTTGTGTTCCCAGCATGCTTATAATTGGTGTGAATGAGTTTATGTGTTGATATGTTGATGAGAAATTGCTTGAGATGATGATTTCCACTCATGAACCATGTTTGCTTATGCTTGTGTGTAAATATGTGAGAGAATGAACATTTTCATGGTAGATTGTGATGTGGTGTGTTATGGATGAAATTGAAACATGTTGTATGCTTATTTAAGTGTCAAAATGCGTGTTTGAGATGAATTTCAGTTTGATTGAGATTTGGAGTGGAATCCTGCAAGTTTCAGGCATGTGTCGTCGGTGTAGAGCAGGACACACACCTGTGTACTTGTAGGTACATGCTCGTGTGCCTTTGTTTTTACAAGGACACGCCTGTGTGGATGAAGTGTGCACGACTTGACTTGCAGAGAACACACCTGTATGCCTGAGAGACACGGTCGTGTGCTTGTTTTTCTAGTGGAATGCGTAAAAATTTCCAGAAGCTTGTACAACCCCGTGCGTTTCTACACACACCCGTATGCCTTTGCTATACACGCCTATGTGTGTTCCTTGCACGCCCGTATGCTTTGCTCACACCTCCGTACACAAGTAATTTTTCAAGGAAATGTTATAAAATGAAGTAGAATGCATGAGAAACCTTTAATGGCTATAAATCAGTGAATAAGCATAAAATGAAATAAAATAATGTTGCATAAGCATTTCATAGCATGACATGCCAAGACATCAACATGAAAAGGGATTAAGAGATCTGAAAGTATTAATCATTCAACATTCAGAACCTGATATCTGGGTTAGTATTTTGGATGAACTCGAGAGATCGTATGTGAGATTTCAGCCTTCTAACTGCGATCGGATCGTCCAATTTGAACTTATTAGTCTGAGGACTAATACGTATATTTCAGCTTTCTAGTTTCTCGCTAGACTGTTCAGTCCACATGACTAAAATATCGAATCTCTGTGTTCATCAGTCTGATCAGTATAACAGATATCTTCAGATACGTATAGATTCAGATACATGCATAATCAGATGTACTCAGCATGACATGAGGTAATGACATTCATGTCATTGTATTATTCATTAATTAATAATGCAACCAAGAGAACAGAATAAGAAATATCCAATTATTGATTGAGCAAGCGAATGTATGAATGTTAGGCCAAGATCAGGTATGTATTTTATTTTGTTTGCTTGCTTAGGATAAGGGAAGTAAGGGATCGCTTACTGAGTGGTTTTTATCACTCATTCATTTTCTTCTTTCTTTTTTGCAGGTATGTTTGGTACTGGCGAGGAGCAGGTGGACCGTGGTTGACATGAGAGGGCTCTATATCAGTTTTCAGTTTGGCCTGATGGGTTATATTGTAAATTTTGTACTTAGTATAATGTACAGAAAAACAGTGTATATATGAATAGTTGTTTTGGCCACCATTGTATATATTTAGTTTAAGCTTCCGCATATATGTATAAATGTATAGCAGTAGCTTTCTTTTCGTAGAATTTTTGTCATGTATATCGAATTTTCAGTTTATTAATAAAAGAAAAAAATATAATTCAGCAGCAACGGTATGCTTGACAACAGGTCCTCCAATCGCCATCGACAGTGGTGGTTGGTTGGCTTTTTTTTAAATTGTAAATTTTTTTAAAATTTTTATATTTAAAAATTATTTTATAATTTTATTGTAAATTTTTAAATTTTTAATTTTTAAAAGGGTATTTTAATTATTTTAATATAAAAATTATAAAAATTCTTCCAAAGATGGGAGACTAGATTTTTAAAACCTTAGGAGTGGCATTTTGTCTTCATCTCAAACTATGGGTGGGAACAAGTCCTTTGGCCTTTTAGTACCATGTTTTAAGCGCATAAAATTTGTACCCTTTCTGTTTAGATTTTTTAGTTTCAATTTTTTTGAGTCTTTTGTTTTTTTTTTGAAAGTTTGCGTGACAATAAACCAATGAATATACCATCAAGTTGGTTCAATGAGTGATGAAAATAAGCTAACCCAAGAATCCAACCAGAAAGAATAGCATCAAATCAGCTACTTTAATGGGTTTCGGGGAATAATAAAATTGAAATTAATCAGCATATATATATATAATATTTCTCACGTGGGCATTGTGCATCTATCTACGAGAGAGACTTGAATCGGGTCGAGTTGAAGAAGGCATGGAGCCCATTGCTTCCCGTTGGTCCACCATAACTGAACAATTAGTACGTAGGAAAGTCTGATTTTTAGGCACCCTTAACGCCTATGCCTCACCATGGTTATGACTAGCTATTTACACTTATATAGCACTAACATATGCTAAACAATTTAATTTAATTATGTTAAATATTATCATTTTTATTACATATCCAAATACCGAAGGATAAAAGGCCACAAATAATAGGTCAATGAAAAAGTATTAGGACCGTGTTTCAATTAACATAATAAATTATTACCATCTCAAAAACTATAATAAAATCAATTCTAGTTTATTTCGATCTTATGATTAAAAGATTTAAAACACATGCTTTTGAATGGTTTATCTTGCAGGACAAAACAAAAAAAATTTCTACGTGATTTAAAATATATATATATATATATATATATATTACCCTTTAGTGTAATTGAATATGCAACTTATAAAAAAAAAAAAAAAAATTGTAGCTGAACCAAAGTTTCAAATTTGCTTTTTCAATCAAGCGAATAGAGAAAATTATTTTTTCCGATGGAAGTTTCGACCCAAAAACATTTTCACTCTTTACTGATATAATAATAATTTTACATCCAGAATCAAGATTTGTCAAAGAAATCAATCATGAATCAACGTAAACTTATAATTTTATACCAATTATTTTAATTTTTTTCAATTTTTATTTTATAACCTCAAATTAACAGGAATTAGAAAAAAAATTAACATCTAAATTGCATGATAATCATCTTATTTGTATTTTCTTTCACCCTCAACCTCATCTTCCCTTTTGTTCTCGACCAACCCCTTCCACACTATTAATCTCTCATATTCATCTTTCCTTCTATTTATTGCACATGTTATTGACCTTCACTACTCTCTTTTTACTATAATTTCAAGTTTATCGTCAATAACAACATAAAATTACGATCGTAAAAATGACGATAGGATTTCGATCAAAATTTATAATGAATATAAAATTGTGATTGTGATAAAAGATTGTCGATGATGATCAAAGGCTTTTTAATAATTAAATTATTATATTTAAAATGATTAAGTTTGATATATAAAATAACTTTTTTTTAAAATTTTTTTAAATTATAGATAATATAATTAATATTTCATATTTTTTAAATAAATTTTAATTGCAGATGAAATTCAAATATTAAATTTAATCAAGTCAATATTGATGAATGTGCATAAATAATAGTATTTTGAAATTATTAAAATTCAAAGTATATTATCTCATGATTAACAAAAATCATTATCAAATAATGTTTATAGATGCATCCTACTAAGTTGTTCTACGTATTTTTGCAATACTTAAACTCCATCATAAATATGAAATTTATAATTTATAATTTATAATTGGGGAGACGGAGACTGAATTTGATAAAAGAAAAATAAAAAATAAAAAATAAAAAATTAGAAAAAGAGAGGAGAGAGTTGTGATTCACGCGGACGAGGGTCTGGATGTTGGTGAGCCACCCCATGCCAGCTGGCTGTCGGAGAGAGGTCCCCAGATCCGTCCCTGCACGTGACTCACCACCTCTCTCACACTCTCTCTCCCTAAACTGAGCAAAGAAAAGCAATGAAAAGCCCGTCGCTGTCTTCATCGATCAAAATTATATCAATCGAAAAAACATAAACTCAAAAATCAAATATCTCTCCCTCTCTCTTTCTCTTCACTGTTTATTTATTTTTAAAATAAAGTATTGATTGTTTCTCTCTTGTTAAGTTATTTAGAGAGATGAGGCTATTTTATATTATGAAGAGTTGAGATTTGAATGCTATTGGTTGGTGATTCAAATGCTCGGATCTGCTGGTCGTAAACGGTCTTCTTCTTTACCCAAGCTGTTGATTGATCCTTTTTATTCATTTTCATTCGAATTTATCTTTATTAGTATTGGTATAATTTTCGAATGATTTCATGTTATCGTTGTTTTTATTGCAAGCTAATTATCAATATCTTCAGTTGAAGGTCAGTATGACAGAGTGGAATTCCAAAATGTGTTGCTTATTTCAAGTAACTATGGTCAATTTTTTATAATCAGTTTTTCTGTGTCTTCTTTTAAAGATATTGATTTGATGCAAATTTGCTTTAATTGATTGTTTTGAGTGTGAAATGTTTTCTTTCGATGTTTAAATACAGTTGGAGTTTAGTTTTGATTTTATTGTGAGCTAATTTCCTTGAGTTTTAGTGGAAGATGAGGAAGATAAAGTTGAATACAAGTTGTTGTCGATAATTTGGAGAGGCCTAGGTGAAGAATAGTAGTATTAGGTTTTCAATGTCTGATTAAAAGATCTTAATTTGGTGTAAATTTGCTGTTTTTGGTTGGTGCGAGGTGTTGAATGACTTCATTTGAAGTTCGCATTGGATTGTTGTTTTGAGTATCTGTTTCTGTGTAAACTAATTACCGAAATCTCCTATAGTTGGTGAAGCTGATTTATTGGAATTCAGGAATGTTAGGTGATTTCAAGTGATTACGTTGAAATATTGTATAATTAGCTCTTCTAGTTTTTGTACATTGTATTGTGATTGAAGATCTTAATTTGGTATAAGTTTTCTTATTTGATCCGCCTGCGATTATTCTTTTAGTTTTACATATATATTATTTTGCAAGTGATTACTAAAGATGCTGTAAAGGAATCCAACCAAGAGTAAGTCCTTAGGTGAAAAAGCCAAGCACAGAATTAGAGCCATATCAAATACTTAATAGATCTGTGATGCAGTAACAAATGTCCTAGGAATTTTATTACTTTCTCTCTCTTTTACATATATAAATATATGTTAGGGTTCATTGTTCGTGTGGAAATGCCTTCTGATTTTCTCTGGTAATATTATCTTATAATGGATACATTTAGATATAAATTTAATTGCTTTTAAACTGTTTATGGAGATTAAAAATAAGACTGCACATGTAGTTATATATGAAAATTTCCTGTGAAAGTGTTGGCTAGTGTCCGTGAGATTTTTTTTTTATAATAATGATTTGGATCCAGAGTGTCATATATTGTTTGTATAAAGTACAAATGAGTTGTGCCAGGTTAAATGGTGAGCATATACAAAATCTATATCACAATAAGCTAAACCAAGTACAAGTGAAATTTGCATGTGATAGAAACATGCATATTTGAGTAAAAATGTTTTTATTTCCTCTTTAGAGAAAGTATGATAGCTAATCTAACTGTAAAATATTATGACTAATGAGGGAATTCCTCTTTGGAACAAAGTGTGGGACATGCCTTAGTTTAAGATTTATAGTTTTGCTCTGTGCATTCTTTTATGATGCTGTTCACTTATTGAAGGTTATATTGCGATAGTGTAAAGGCAGTTGATTCGTTATATAATCATTTATTCATAAGCCAAGGTTACCATCCGGTCTTTGTATTTCAGGTCTGATGGCCTCCAGCTTAAAGAATTCAGAAAGCAAGAAGCTTGTAATCCACTGTTTTGTTGTCTAAGAATTATATGTGAGTTGCAAGTTCTTTTATGGGGTAAGTATTAGGGTTGAAATGGTTTTACATGTCAAATACTTAAGGACATGGAGGAGACACGAGATGATGCTGGGTCGGTTGAGCAAGGACCTCCAAATGCTACATGGTGGACTCAAGATTTTATGGAGAAATTTGCGTCTGTTTCTTTTGGTTCTCAAGACGGGAGTTTAAGTAATAAAGAATCACCTAGAAATTTTGTGCAAGATGGGTTTTCATCACAGACAGCATCACAAATTCTCTGGAGCACTGGAGTGCTCTCTGATACAATTCCAAATGGTTTCTACTCTGTCATCCCGGTGAGAACTGTATATTATCTTCTAGTTAGTGCTAATATTTGTTGTTGGATTTAGGGTCTGATTTATGCTGCATTAATGTTATTTGTATGTTAAGATGGTATTGACTTTTTGTTGCCCCTTTTCACTGCATTTTTCATGTCTCAATGTTAAAATTTTCACTGAGATTCCTGGTTGTGAATGTATTACGCATATATGGTTTTCTTTCGCCTTTGTTTAAGAAATCTACGTGTCAGATTTTTATCATCTGTGCAAAGCCATGCTGTTTCTGCTTTCCTTTATATTTTAAAATCTTAACAGAAAATATTTTTGATTTCCTTATTTCCCTGTCCAAACGTACTAGACACTATGGTCGAAATAAATAAATAAATGTTTGATTATCTAGTTCTTGTCTGTGCTTAAAAATGTGAAAATCAGGACAAAGTCAAGCAGTATAGGATGAGCATCCACTTAGATTTCAGATCAGCAATCCAATCATAATTGTGTTTGTTATTTTCTTAACTTATGTAGAGTATAGGAGCAAGGTTCAAAGACATGATTTTTATGGTAGCTGTTTAACTTTATGAAGAACAAACATCCTACAGAAATTCAAGGGGCAAAGTTCTTCTCAAGTATGTTTTGGTATTGGGGATTTACTTCATTGAATTATACCAATACATGGAGGGATACCAAAGCTAAGTTTCCCCATATAGGTGTTGAGATTTGCTTTATAAGAGTCTATTATGGAGAATCAGGTGGAATGACTGCCAACAACGATATTAAGCAGCAATCAAGTATACAAGAAACTAATCTTAGTGGTTCTAAGTACTTAGACTGTTTTCATAGGATATGCCTTGAGAATGTGTACTGGTCCTATTGGTCATTCAAAATTTCCACACTTGAGTCAGTGGCTTGCTGCCATATAGTTTGATGTTTGATTCCATGGGGCCACATACTTGGCGAATCCATGTGTATTTGGTAGGAGCCTTTCTTTCTAACTTGAGCTTACCAAATAGCTTCAGCTTTCAGCAAAATTGAGAGTTATAAAAAAAAAAAAGATCAAATCAATGGCATGGCACTGTGGGGGCAAGATTTAGGAGTATGTGGTGTTTCTGTGGTGAAATGTGATATGGTAATTATGAAGAACGTGGTGCAAGCAGTTCATATTCCTTTTAGTTGTGGTTGCAAAATTACTTCTATGTTTTAAACTCGATGAAAATTTTCAATTGTTTTACAAATTGCAGCAATATTTTGGTTGAAAATCTTGAAGGCAACAAGTTTTTGTTGTGTTGAAGGACTCAATGTGGCATCCTCTAGATGTGTTAAAATAAAACTATCAACATTTTTGATGTATAATCAACAGCTTTGGAAAGAGAAAGACTTGCTCTTCAAAGTTTCAATTTCTTGCTGGAATTGATTCACAAAGTTAGAAAGAATGGTACATGTTGTTTGAGGTGTAGGTTTTACTGGTGAAGTTTAGTGGGGTTAACATAAAAAACGTATTTGATTTAAACTTGTTTAGAGAAGGCTAGAAAAATTTTTATTGCCATCATTCAACCTATATCATACCTTATGCATTTGTTTTTCTATCTGGTCGATGTCTTAAAGTTTTTTTTTGTTCAGTAATACATATATCTGGTTTTGTTAAATATTTGTCTCATTGAAAAACACATACTTGACTGGTTTACTTGATTCCATAACTTGGTTGAACTTTAATTATGATTTAACTCGGTAACATGTAATTATATGCAGGATAAAAGGCTGAAGGAACTTTTTGTTAGTATACCTTCTCTAGATGAGCTTCATGCACTGGGGAGTGAGGGCACCAAAGCTGACATTATTCTTGTGGATACTGAGAAAGATAAAAAGCTATCAATGCTGAAGCAGTTAATTGTGGCATTGGTGAAAGGATTGAACTCAAATCCAGCTGCTATGATTAAAAAGATTGCCGGATTGGTAAAAAGTAGTTTAAGAATTCATGCTTTATATCTGGTTATCTCGTTGTAGGTATTTCAACTTGTGGATTGCATATGAATTTTGATAATATTCGTGTTCTTCTTCAATTATTTTTAAACTACAATGCTAAAAATATTTTATGAACTATTTTGTAAATTAAGAAAAGGTCTGTAACATTACCAACTATAAATTAGAAGATTATACCAGAACAAGGAGGGGGGGAATTGTTTATGAAGCTATGCATGTGAATTTGAATTTTATGAAGTTTTGTTATACTCTGCTTTTCTTATTTGAATTTTTTTGTGTTTAAGACGAAATCATAAAGTTTAACTATGCGCTGAAACTAACTGAAGTGATTCCTGATTTCTAAGAAAGGAAGCAAGCTCATGGATTTCATGTTAGACTGAAGAAAGTGAGTGGGGAGGTATTTTTAGGAAAGGAAGGAGGCAAATGGCGCAAAAAGATTTTTGTACTTTTGGTTTTTTAAAAAAATTGATATTAGTTAGTTCATTCTCTGCATTTTGGAGTATGGTGCATGGGCAAGGAAGGACAGCATGAATTTTAAACATTAAGTTTTGTGGATTTATGTTAAAAGCGTAATGTAGTAGAAAATAATGAAAGTTAAATGAGAAAAATAATAAAGAGTTGGGAACCTGCTTATGGTGGATATTTTAGTGATATTATGATTTGTGTCGGTTACTTTGTGTTTCTTGAAGAGTTCAATAACTTAAAACACTTAATATTACGTACACACACAAATTTACATCTCTTTGCTTTTACCTAATACTGGAAGCATGATAGACATTTTTTCTTTCGAAACAATCCATTTTCTTGTATATGGAAATGTGCACATATCCGTCATGTTTTATTCTACAGCTTCAAGATGTCAATCTGATTGTTAATGGGATTATGGAAATAGGGATCTCCCTGCAAAGAAAAGAATATTACTAACAAATGTGAGTTTAAGGTATGAAAAGAGAAACCTATAAGCTAACCAGGAATCTAGGTACAAAAAAAGGCCCAACTACGGCCATGTAAACTAAAAACAAATGATGATTCCTGGTCAATGAAAACTACAAATGTTTACTTAATTGTTCATTGGTTAGAACTGCCATAATAACTATGAGTTGCACTATTGGGAAGTAAGTTTTATCTTTTCTTCAAAGTTCCTGCTCTGTGTTGACAAGGTAAAGCATTTACTAGCTTTTTTTTGGTTTAACTCTTTCCATCGCCTACAGGTATCCGATTTTTATAAACGACCAAATCTGGAAAGTCCAGCAAAAGCTGCACTTGAGGAAACTTCCCATATATTTGAGACTCGAGGTGTCCAGTTGCTAGGGCAAATAAAACAAGGTTCATGCCGTCCTCGAGCTATAATGTTTAAAGTCCTGGCAGATACTGTTGGTCTAGAAAGTAGGCTCATGGTGGTAAGTTAACAGCATTTGTTGGGCTGAACTGTTCTTTTTTTAAGTTCAAGCGTTGTTAAAAGGAAAGAAAAAAGTTTCTTAGACATTTTTTGTGGCTCGTCATAAGATCTAACTGCTGATATATTATACCTACTTTACCACAATTTTTTACCAGGGCTTACCAAATGATGGAGCAGTTGAGTGCGTAGATTCATATAAACATATGTCTGTGATAGTTGTGTTGAATTCTGTGGAGTTACTGGTTGATCTCGTGCGATTCCCTGGTCAGCTAATACCTCGTACAACCAAGGCAATTTTTATGACCCATATCTCAGCTGCAGGGGAGAGTGATTCTGCAGAAAACGACTCCTGTGATTCACCTCTAGAGCCGAACAGTCCTCTATATGGGTATTCAGAGAGAGTGGATCCTGACAGGTTAGAAGTTGACGTTTAACTCACATTGTGAAACTATCTATAACTACATATTCTAAGCCTATATTGCATGGAGACTTTAGTTAGTAAAATTTTGTAAAGGTGGTTAGGTTAAATGATATTTATCATTTTGCTACAGTGCTGAGAAAGATGAGAACTTTCAGTTGCATCGGAAATTAGAAGTGTCTTCAAATATCTCAGGTCCTTCAGTACGAAATATGATGTTGCGACCCTCCATTGACAGGAAATTGAGGTAATAGTTGTTTTTTGTTTTGTGAGGTTCCTTAATTTTGGAAAGGCCTTCTTGTTTCTTATTTAAAAATTTTTAAAATTCATTCTTATATTGATTGTGACATCTGTATTCAAAGTTTATCAACATTGTAATTAAACTGCTGTTTATTTTTTATTTGTTCTTCACTTCCTCAGTTTTTCACATAGTGAGCCCAATATTGCCACTACATTTTGGCGGCGTAGCCGGAAAAAGGGCATTACTGAACAACGGACTGCTAGTTCAAGGTTTTCCTTAATTTCTTCTGCTTAAATATGGTTCTTGTTATCTCTACAAATAACCCCCACGTCCCTCTAAAAAAGAAATGGAAAAAAATGAAAAAAGTCATTGGCTTTATATCAGTGGAGGCAATTGTAGGTCAAGATTCCCAACAGCTTGTGTTGCATGAGAGTTTGCTTTTATTTTGAATAGGTTGAATATTGTTTTCTAATTTTGTTATGATCTTCAGTATCATATTTTGATTATGATACACAAGTGCTAGGAATATGTTAGAATCCTATTTTTGTACTATTGTCAACTAGTCTAAGATTTCAATTTAATCTAGGTAATATAAATTGGATGCATTGCACTTTAGCTTTCAATGTGTAATTTCCTTATGGTTCTGACCTGCTCGGATATATTGGTTTTAAGAAAAACATCAATTTATACTGTTTCTATGACTATGTGATGATATGATATCAATCTCTTTTTATCTCTGCTCTTCCTCTCTCCCTCCCTCCCTCCCTCTTTCTATTTAGCACAAACACTTAGACATAAAATCACAAAAAGAAAAAAAATAATAGAACTTAAGTATTTTTGTACAATTTCTTCTATCAAATAATTTTTCTGAAATCTTAAAATGTATATTGCAAATCTTTTATTTTGATTCTTTAAATGTATTTGTATTGCAGTCCAGAGCATCCTTCTTTTCGAGCACGTGGACGATCCATGCTTAGTGGAGACAGAAATTCAATTGGAGATTACTCTGATGAAGTATCCACATCAAGGTTCTCCCACATTGGATCCTATATCTCTATTACTTGAATATTCATTGGAAGGAAGAAAAAATAAATCCAAGTTGATGTATATAATATCCACTTATGTATTATGCTTTTGTACTAAATTTAAGGGCGTATCAGTTTTGGAGACTTCTATTTGCTTGATAAAAAAAGTTATAAACCTTCTGAGTCTTATCTGTTGCTTAAATTTCAAATTTCATAGTTGGTTTGATATTTATGTTTGTCTAAAGAACTGCTGGATGAAATCCTATTTTGGCTGAAGAAGTGATAGGTGGGGAGGAAGTGCATTATGTCAAATTCAAGGATACTTTGAAAAGTTTGTTCATCATCTTTGGCTAAATTGTAGTGCTGGGATATTTTACCTCCTACTCAAACTTCTCACTTCACATATGCCTGGCTTCAAATGTTGTCTAATGAGTGTTGCTCGGTCCACTAAATCTTCTCATCTATGAATCCCGTAGGTAATTAGTACTTTAGTGTTTTTTTAGCAACAGAAAAAAGCCAAGCCTCAGTCTTCTTGTAATGTAGAAAATTTAGTTTAGTTGATTTTCTTCCAGTACTCCACTTTTTTTGTTCAGTTGATTTTCTTCCGGTACTCCTTTTCTTTTTTTATGCTCTACTTCTTTCTTTGGCAATCATTGTTGTTCTAACTCAAGCCTAAAATTCGTACTGAATGATATTAATCACGCATGGCAAATGACCTAGTATTTCCATGAATCAATCTTTAAAATTTGGTTTGGCATGTTTCTACTTCCTAGAAGATGTACATTTCTGTTTGATGGTTAAGTTGTGTTTTGTTTCCATCTTTAAGTCTGAACTGCTTTACTTAGTAGTTTTATTCATGGGAATGGTGCATCAAGACTAGTTATACATTTTTCTGTCATGTTGTGGTTATAAATGTAAATGTGTGCCTTATATGGATCTAAATCAGCAAATGCAATGGTAAATGATTTTGATGCTATGTTTTAGCTGAAAATGGTAGTATAGAGTAGTTTTGAACTTCTTTTCTGATTTTATCTTTTGAAATGTTAAGTAGTAAAAATTAGTGAACTAAAAGTTGCCTTTATATTCAACCTTAATTGTAGCTACAGGTCTGAAGGTGCATCAACATCAGAGGCTCGTAGAATGAGAAGAAGGAGCATTAGCATTACCCCGGAGATTGGTGATGATATCGTAAGGTTGATATTATTCTCTCATGAGTTACATTTATATATGTTTCTGCACTTTGCACTGCAAATATTATTTTCATTTTTTGCACCATGATAGATTTCTTTGGAAGATAGTTGTGGTTAGTCATTCTATGTTTATTTGTCATAGTCAGCTTTTATTCAATCATTCTTGTAGCATATGTTGATGACAATGTTATAACATAAAGAGGCAGGGATGGAATCACAAGCTTAAACAGCATTTTGAGATACAATTTCATATAAAAGATTTTAATGTATTACCGTGTTAGGTATAGAGGTGGATCAGTCTGAGAGGACAACGCCTACATTCTTTTATGTGAAAATGGGTAATTGCCTATTTGGAAGGTGAAATATGTGACTAAATCTTTAGAAGATTAAACTATTCTGTACTTTGATGGAGTTCATTTGAAGTTATGAGAGAAGGGGTGAGATTTTGAAGATTTTGAGAGCTGAAATGTTTGTGATAAGATGTATTATTGCGGTGACTTGAGTATCACATTTACAGTTGAAGTTGTTAATCAATTTTACAGAATTCAGCACACTTGACCAAGATAGCTTTTCAAATGTAGGTTAGGTATAGATATCATGAATAGAAGGTTGATTTCAAGCCTTTGTACTTTTATTTATGCAAATATTAGTTTCTTAAAAAGTGGTTAGAATCAAAATGCAGTGACTAGATCAAACACTAAAGTTATCATGGAACCATGACAACTGTTATGTGTGGACTGATTTGGATCAAGAATTCTCTTTGAAGACATATTTCAGTAATAAATCAATGATAATGTTTTGAGGCGATCAGACAGTGATGTTTTTCCATCTAATGCAGTTTTTTATGACAGAACTAAGCTCCTGTTGAGGTGGATTGTCATTTTATCTGATATTTGATGAAGAGTAAGCTAGTTTTGACACTGTATGTGAAGTTGGAAGAGCAGCGGTTTACTAAAGTCTTGAGAATAAGAAAATTTATGAAGTTATATAATAAGTTAGACATCTGATATATCCTATGCTGCAACTTGAGGGAGAATGTTAAAATATCTTCATTAGGTTTTATTGTAAGGGGTATGCAAAAAGAGGGTGTTTTAGTGAGTGATGAACAAATATTATGAAGCTGTCAAGAGTTCTTAAATTTTATCAATCAAATGTTTAGTGACTATGCTGAAGTTAATAATTGGTATAATTAGAATTATTGTGTATGAAACAAGAAACTTTAAGTTTGAAAGAAGATTCATTGAACCTTAAATAGGAAAAAATGAATTTATGTGAATGTTTATTTTGGTTCAACCATATGGAGAGTGACAGTGAATTTGAAATCAAGAAATGAAATTGACAAGATGAAATCAAGAAAAGAAATTTAACTACGTCAAAGAAGTAATGAACTTTGGATTATGCCTCAAAAAGCCATACACATCACACGTATATAGTTTTGTATGTGAAAGGCATAAAAGAGTTGGCAATTAGATATAAATAAGAGGTGGACTGCACATATATCTGATTTTCCAACCAAAAAAAGACCTTTTACCTCGTAAGCCATATGTTAAGAGCATTTGATTTCCTTGAGAAAGAAAAACATGCGATAAGCTTAGCTTCACTTAATTGGTTTCAAAGACTAAAGTAGTTGTTTCTGATGGTAACAGTTATACAAACCTGTGAAAATTTCAATTGATCTAATTTTGAGTCTGCTATTCTTAAAGAAAGATGTGTAACAATATGTAAAAGAGAATGACTACCACGTTCACATTTTCATGGGTTGAAATGATTACTACTTTTGAAAATTTGGTTTTAAAGTCTTTTTAGGCCATCGGAAAACTTCCCTTTATGTCCTTGCCTTGTTAATCCAGAGCACTATTCTGTGGTTGGGATTGAGTAGGTAACATGTGGAGATATCAATCTTGCATGTCGTTCATGTGCTAACCAGTTTCATGTGGCTTTTGGTTGTGGGGGTCCACAGTTGATTATGTATTTTATTTAATTGATTGAGCTTTCTTTCTTCTTGCTTCACTTCTATTTTCGATTTGGCTGAATTAAATTGGAATTTCAGTGAAATCCATTTTTTCTTAAGGTCTAATAATTCTTCTTCTTTCAAGCTTTAAATTTCTGTTTCGTGTTGCTTGAGTAATAATTGTGATTGATTTTGTATTCTATGTGAGTCAAAATTTGAAATAAACAGTAGGATTTTAGAGGGGATTCTGACCAGTTCAACTATTTGTTTAGGTTTTGAGACAATGAAAACTTTTTGATTTTGAGTGAATCAAGTAGGGCCTTAGTTTTTTTCAAGTAGGCTACATATTAATTTCTTGAATAACAAAGGCATTGATACTGATTAGGCTGAATCTCCCAGTGTTTTGATTGATTTTGAGAATCCAGTCTTTTAGTTTATTCTTAGAGCATTAATTCTGAATGCTATTTCTTTCAGGGCTGTGCGAGCAATGAATGAAACCTTGAAGCAAAACCGTCTTTTGAGAGAACGGGGGGATGATAGGTCGTTAACTCATTCTTCAAATGATCGAGAGAACCCAGATCTTCCAAAAAATGTATGGTTTTCCCACCCTAGTAAACATGATTGGATTTTTGCTTCAGATTTTCTATTTAACATCAATCCAAATTATAATTGGTGAAAAAAATCACTTGTGCTCTATTTTAGGTAACAAATTTAGCTCTCAGCAGTCATGATGATATATCTGGTGGAAGGTCTGCATTATATAATTTTTCCCATAACCAAATGGATTCTCACAAGGCAATATCATTGCCTTCATCTCCCCACGAATATAGGACTCATGTTTCTGAGAGAGGTGGGCCTTCTGGCTACATGGTAAATGCTGAGTTGGTCTCAACATGGAATAAAATTCTTGAATCTCCCATGTTCCAGAATAGACCGCTATTACCATATGAAGAATGGAATATTGATTTCTCTGAATTAACTGTTGGGACTCGTGTTGGTATTGGTAAGCATTACTTATTATTGGCCTCTGCACTTTTTCGGGCTTTGATATTGCTAAACATAATGCATAGCTATTTGATCATATTGTATAATGGACTTTTCACAACCTTCATACCTTTTCATATCTTCAATGATAGGGTTTTTTGGAGAAGTTTTCCGTGGTATATGGAATGGTACAGATGTTGCAATCAAGGTTTTCTTGGAGCAAGATCTAACTGCTGAAAATATGGAAGATTTTTGCAATGAAATAACCATTCTTAGGTATCTTTTTTAATCAATATGTCCATAATTTTAGTTTAATTTTAGTTTTATTTTAATCTTATATCTTTCTAACTTTATCCTTTTTTATTTTCTTGTGTGTGTGGGTATTTCTGTACCTCCAGCCGCCTTCGGCATCCTAATGGTACTCTACTTCTCCTGCCACTGATTTTATCATATTTTTCAAATTTGTTGGAATTGCTTAATAATAATATGATGGTTATCTCTTGTTGCGTAAAATCAATGAAAATAAAGTATAATTGATGATGCTTTTTTTTTGGGGGGGTGATTTTCATTTTCTGTGCATTATTCCTAACATAGAGCCTTAAGAAACTCTTAAGGATGACCATAATTTCTTTGTCTTGCTTTATTGTTCGTGAATCAAGCCATTCTCTTGTTGCAGTTATCTTATTTTTGGGTGCATGCACAAGGCCTCCACACTTGTCAATGGTTACTGAATACATGGAGATGGGATCCTTGTATAATTTGATCCATTTGAGTGGTCAAAAAAAGAAACTTAGCTGGAGGAAAAAACTGAAAATGCTGCGTGATATATGCAGGTGTGTTCATATTTTCTGTCACTTGAGATGTTTTTATTTTCTTCTTTTTGTCTTCATGCTTAAATGTTGCTGCTTTATGGTATTTCAGAGTCTAATTTTAAATTAAAGAAATTAACATCTACATCCTAAATACACATGTAACTAGAATTACATGTCAAAAGTTTACAAATCATGAGAATTAACATCTACACTACATTTATTTGAAGCCTGTTTAGTGAAGATGTTACTAGAATTGAATGAATTGTTTTCATTTCATGCCTAGTAATAGTTGACAGAATCATAGGAAGTAACAATGCTTTGACCTGCGTACCAAGGGCTAACTCTTGCTCTACAAGGTGTTGGCATTGCTTAATATATGTTTATGAAAAATGGTGAATCAATTTCATGTAGCCATCCTGAAAATACTAAAATTGGTGGTCCTTGGCTAAGTCTTGAGTCAGTAGCACATAAATAATTTGAACACTTAGTACTTAAATTAATCTGCAGTGTTGGGAAATGAACTGGTTGATATGTGCTTTTGGGCCTGTCAAGGAGATAAGTTTTGGTTGTAATTACTGCAGAATTATGAATTACATGTCATACTTATTTATTGCAGTGAAGATATACTTTCATTTTCTTCTAAATTTCTATTTAGATTTAAATCCGGCAATGAGACTATTAAAAGTGCTGGAAATGTTATGGTAAAAACCTTGTTTTTGTTTATTTTAACTATTTTTTTTCCTTTTTCCTCTTTGGTTGGATAAGAATCAATCCATTTATCTAGACATAACCATACATATAGTCACTATGTCAGTCCAGGAGTCTCTATTTACATGTCGAGGATAAAATTAGGGTCACGAAAATTTTCTGCTGTGTACTGAGTGGAATTTTCTGCTGGTGGAAGGGGATTGATGTGCATACACCGGATGAAGATTGTTCACCGCGACCTGAAAAGTGCAAACTGCCTTGTTAATAAGCACTGGACTGTGAAGATATGTGATTTTGGGCTCTCAAGAATTATGACAGACTCACCAATCAGAGACTCCTCATCTGCAGGAACTCCAGAATGGATGGCTCCTGAACTTATTCGTAATGAACCATTTACGGAAAAATGTGATATTTTTAGCCTTGGGGTGATAATGTGGGAGCTATGCACTCTAAATAGGCCATGGGAAGGTGTACTACCGGAGAGGGTATGTTAGCATGATTCTTTGTATTTTCCTTTTTTTTTTTTCTTTTTTAATCTCTGAAGCATAGTAATCAACTCTTGGTTCTCTTTAGGTTGTTTATGCTGTTGCAAATGAAGGTTCCCGCTTGGATATTCCTGAAGGTCCACTGGGCAGGCTGATTTCAGGTTTGCTTCATTTACTGTAGTATTAAACTAAACTGAATTGCCTAAATTATTTTATGCTGAGAGTTGATATGAGGGCACGACTTTTTTATGTTTTTGTTGCAGACTGTTGGGCGGAGCCACAGGAAAGACCGAGCTGTGAGGAAATACTGTCTCGTTTGCTGGAGTGTGAGTACTCAATTTGCTGAAAGATTCTCCTTGTGTACAGAAAAGCCTGGTAGAGTTGTTACAATGTATTTCGGCTTCATTAAGTTGTAAAACTGTCATGATTTTCCAATAATTGTAGAACAGTTGAGTCAGAGAATGGTTCGTTATTCAGTTTTCGCTGTATTCAACTCTTAAAAATCTCTCTCTTTTCGGCAAATCGTGTCTTTCTTTAATTGTTGAGATTTAACATCATTCGTGTTACAAGCATGGTTACATCTGCTTATTTAAAATAACCTACTGTAAAATGATGCACTAGGTAAAAATAAGATTCAACATGCCATGGAAACGCAGTTCTCGAAAGTTATTCATCCTATGATCAACTAGCATTTTTATCATTAGTTACTATGATTCAGTCATCAATGCGTTTTCTATTAAGTGCATCTTCGAAGCGACAGCATGAGTCCACTCTCATCTCCGTACTCATATCGGTCTCTGGTGCAGGATAGTAATCTTCTCTCAGTTGGACATCCCTCAGATTAGGAATTTCAAGAAGGAACATCATAAAATGCTCATAAGCCGTGCCGTGGATAAACAGCTTCCTCAGCGTGATGCACTGTGCCAGCAATCCAGCGGCCGGTAGTGATAGACTCCTGTGATTCACATCCCTATCTTGTGGTGGCCAATAATCAAGTTCATTCAGTCTTAATTCCCCAATTCCTTTCAAGAAAAATCTCTCCCACAAGCTCAAATCCATTTGACCCGAAGGCGCTGTCAGGGCAAAGCCTATTGTTTCACTGCAATCTAGTTTCATCTTTGACATCCGTGGATACACAGCTAAACAACCCAATCCAAAAGCACGTTCCGACGGTTTGTACCGTCTCCGGGTATCTCCTTCCACCTTTATAATAATTTCCTCTAAATTTGGACAATCATCGAGACCCACCTTTGGCAATGGCGTTAACAGGTCACCAACTTCAATCCAAACCGATAAGCTTTTCAAGCTTTCCCATGTCTTGCACCAAGATCCATTTCCATTATTACCCTGCATAGAATAACCCTCGCCATCAAAACAGTATTTTCGTTTGTTTTTGCTCGTGTTAGTATCAGTATCTTTAGACGAGGAACTACCCTCTTCATTCACTACATTGAGGTCAAAACTGACAACTTCTGGACCTGCACAACGGCTCTCTTCCACTCCATCCCATGCACAATCAATATGCAGCTTTTGAATACGACTACGAATCGGCTCCAAAGCTCTACAAGATGCCACAGCATGAAGGTTCTTACAACAAGAAATCCTTACGTCAACCAGAGTCTTCCGAAGCAAACAAGCCATTGTCCTAAAACCTTGAACTGTAATATTCTTGCACCCTTCAACTTCAAACTTCGCCAATCTACAACATCCTCTCCCGATGGCTATCAAACCCATATCACTCAAGTCTCCACAATTCTTAATAGACAAAGACTCGAGACGTCCACACAACGCAACCCCATCAAGCTGCGAATCAATAGCCAAACAAACTCCATGAAACTGTCCTAACTTAAGCACCCTGAGACGCGGACACTTGGACTTTATCAGCTCGAGAGCGAAGCCGCTTTGTCTTACATTCTTACAGACATCGAGAACCAATTCTTCCAGTAAAGGCAAGCCACCGAAAAGCTGCATCAAAGTTTCTCGGCTGATTATCGCGTCCTCTGAAGTAAAACCATCACTTTCCGGATCTCCTCTCAGATTAGTCAAGGACGAGGTGTCGGCTAAGTGCAAAAGCGTCAGTTTAGGACAATTAATTGCGATAGCCAATAAAGTTTCGTCACCGACGAAACCAATGTACCTCGGATCAAACATGCACGCAACCAGAAACTTGTTCAGATTGGGACAAGCTGCAGTAATATCTTGAATCTCCTGCGACTTAAAACCTTCCATAAACGACGTCGTCAGAAGATTCAAGTGCGTAATATTCGCTGATATATTCGGAAAAGCTTGAAGAACCGGGGGGAGATCTTCTGTCCAGTAATAGAAAGTGGAAACATCAAGAGAGGTTAGTGACTTACATTGTTCAAATAAAGGATAAAAATCAGCTCCGATATCGGACTGCGGGCGTTGATGCCAACGGACTAATTTGACGTGGCTCAATCCGGGCCACTGAGGAAGCAAAATCTCGAGAGTGGCAGGCGATCGGCAGTAGAGAGTGAAAGAAGAAACGGAGGGAAAAGCCTGCCGTAAACGCTGAGCCAAGAGAAGATCAGACTGCGAAGAGGAAGAGAGAAGGGAGTGGCCCCAGGGAGAGAGGAGAGAAAGGTCTAAGTCGGTAACGGATCTGAAACCGTTAGGGATCAAGTAGAGAAAAAAAGCGTTGCCTCGGAGCGTGAGAGAAGTGCGCGTGATCCTCTCGAGCAAATGAAACTTCTGGCTGACCAAAGAGAGGGAGTTACGCGAGCGTGTGTCGGTGACGGAAGCAAAAATGATAGAGAGAATATGGTCAGGGAGATCAGTGATTTTAGTAGTGGAGGTTGCAGCCATAAGAGGCAGTGAGGTCACGCTCTGGGTCGGAGAAGTAAAAAAGTAAGTCGAGAGGAGGAAGGTTAGGGGAGGCAGAGAGTGCGTGACGGGGAGGGCATGTTTGGTATTGTGGATTTAATTTAAAGGGATATGATATGACGATAGGGTGGGGGGATTTTGAAACAAAAATAAAATTAGGGTATAAATATTTGTTCCGTTAAATCTTATCTTTGGGAGTGAATTGTATTGATGGAGACAAATAATTTCCGTGAAGGTAAAAGAGTTTTGTTATAAAAAAACCCAAACTGCTATGTCCTACTCAAGGTTTCTTTAATTTTAAAATCTCTATCAATAAAATTTAAAAAAATCAATTATTCATCTAATAATTAAAATTAAAGAAATATTTTTAATTTTTATTAAAATTAAAATTAATAAAAATAATATTAAAATAAAATTTAATATTATAATATAATAATAATAATAATAAAATTTTAAATAATAATCACTATCGTCGGTAGCATAATCGATAATGATAACTATCGTTAACCTAATCACGTAATTATAAATGACTATTTAGTTTTATTGGTGATTAGATATAACCATTCAATGGCCAAGGAGGCTAAATTTGATTACTTTCTCTAGATCTAGTTACCTTCACTATTTAAAATTATCGGTTTCAAATATGTCAGTTGTTTTTAGTCTTCTCAAATGACAGAGGTACTTAGGTCTAATTGCTTCAATCAGAATTAGATAACTATTTCTTATCATCTAATTATGCTAACAATGATAGTGACTGTTTTTTAAAAGTTTTATTTTATTTTTAAAATTTTTATTAATTAATTTATTATTATTTTAATATTATATTTTAATGCTTTTATAAAATATATTTTATAATTTTTATTAAAAAGGATAAAAATACATTTAAAACTTTAATCAATCGATAGGTATTTAATTTTGTAAATTTTTATGAGCAACATCAGTTAAGGAAACTTTGGGTGGCAATATGTTGTTTGGCCTTTTAAGTATCCTGAGTTGAAAATTAGTCGTTAGGCGTAAAAATTAATCACCTTACCAAAATGGTTACTTGGCTTATATTCAAGATGAAAAGCGGTATATTGACACTGGTTCCAAAAGGCCAAATTTGTTGTAAAGAAAGGGGGTGGGTGGGGTTGATTTGATTTGACTGTGAATGTGGATGGGTGGGTGGCGGGTGTCCGAAGAGAGGATGAATATAAAATAATATAGAAAAAAAAAAAAAAGTATCTCATTCTGGATTCGCAATTCAGCCTCTTTAGCTTTTTACAGCTTTCTTTCCCCTGCCTGCTTCCTTTGCTTTAAACAAGGAAGGCGATGGGCGCACTGAAATGATTAGTTTAGAATAAAAAAAATATTCCATCATTCATTTACTTTACACGTTATCAACTAGTATATTTGAAATTGGGCTGATTGTTTTTTTTCTATTTTTTTGGGGAAATTATTATTATTATTATTATTATTATTATTATTTCCCAACAATTCCCATTTCAATATAACTGGCTATACTGTCCTTGGTGATTACGTGGGTATGTTTTGTCCATCCACTTGGCATCAAATCAAGGCTGATATGACTACACTGAACTCAAGAATGATCCGGTGGACAGGAAGCCACCACGTGCATCAATCCAAATTCAACCAAACAAGTCAATTGCTCATCATCACAAGCAAGGAAGGATGAATACGAGTGAGTGGTGGATAAGATACATATATACATGGAAATAAAGGGGAAGGAATTAAAGTTTTTTTATTTTTATTTTTTTATATTTTACTCTGATGTCAAAATTCCGGTTTATGAATAAGAAGTGGCCCATTTCCAAACTGGAAGTAGAAATGGAAAGGGGATTTCACACGGAAAGAAGATACGCCATTCAATGATATCACAGGTTAATCCTACGGTCCCCAACCTAAAAGTGGATTTTGGGTTCTCTACTCTTCCAATATTCTTTTTAACCTTTGCTTTTTTCAATTTCACTTGTTTACTTTATTTTATTTTATTTTATTTTATCTTTATAAAGCACTTCCTCTCCGATTCTCGTGCGTCCTCTCTTCTCCTTGGTGCTTGTTGGACAATTTCAATTACAAGTCTTTGTCAAAGAAACCCAAAAACAACATTATCTTACTTGAAGTTCGACTGAATTGTTATTTATATCTATATATATATATATCATAAAATCTTAATAACCTTCAAGAGAGTAGTTAGGGTTTGACAAATTTAAAGAACATGAATTCAGACGAGTTAAACTTTCTTAATGAGTTTATTAGGAGTCTTTGCATACAAATCATTTATGAATCTCTTAACAAATTTATATATAGGTAATTTAAGCATTTTAGTTTGAAATAACGAACATACAATTTTATTTTATTTTATTTTATTTTTCCCACTTTTTTATTAGCCAAACAGTCTAATTTCTCAACAACAATATATAATAAACAAAATCAATATGAACCCAAACAACCATTACTTGCAAACAAACTGTGAAGAGAGGATGGAGTATACATTCATTTAATTGGGCAATTTTGTTAGCTAACAATGTTCAAAGTTTTCCTCCCCAACTTAAACAATCCCTTTCCTCTCTCAGACATTTCGTTTCAATCCTACTCCAATATTTAGATCATAACAAAATGGTCATTAGGACAACTATTTTATTAATTGGAAATGAACTCATATTGGGTTGTTCTAAAATGATTAAAAAAGAAACTAGGTATTGTTGTATAGTCTCACCCTTAGAATTAGTTTTTGGCATGAGAAACCTCAATAATACTTGATATTGGTATTAAAACCCATTTGCAATAATTCTACCCAAGAATCTATGAAAGTGATTGATTAACATAAAAATCCAACTAATAACCCCTTGTTTTTCTGGATGATTGGTTATGATAAATATCAAATACTTGATCTTTTATGTGAGAGAGATTGTTGAATTATCCCCATCGGTTGGAAAATATGCTAAGTGATAATGTATATATGTGAGATAAAGGTTGACATTTTTTATCCAACTTTTCAGAGTGGATGATTCCCAATAACACCTAATATGAGACTTAGATGTTTCTAATAATTCTATATTTGACTTACACTCGAAAAAGTTTACCCATATTGAGTCAATCTCTTGGGACACAACAAACAATACGTCTCGTTAGAAAGGACATGGAATCTAAGTCAATCAATTTTTTCCTTATTCTACCTACCACATTTTTTTACTTGAGTTGTACTCTTGAACTTTCTTAGCAACAAAACCAGTAGAGTAAATGAGGAATTGTTTGTTGCCATCTAGGCCTATTTGAAGAAGAAATCACAAGCAAAGACCGAGATTGTTATTCCTTTCTCATTTTCAATTTTGCAAAGTGATTAACAACACAATAACTATATCAACTTAGTTTGCAAACTCGGTTCTCACTGAAGATGGTTCCACTGCAACTCGGTTTTTCTGGGATATCATGGGCAGTTTCAATGCAATTTTCAGATGGGACAAGATACAAATCTATGATTGGCTCTACTCTCTGATTTGGATTTATTGTTGGGACCAACTGAATTGTTTTGTATTTTAAATGTTGCTGGCTCTAATGCTTAAAAAGAAAAAGAAAAAGAAGAAAGAAAGAAGGGTCCGTTACAATTGCTTTCATGATGGATCGAGCAGTTCAAAATGAAAGCTTTTAAGAGTAATATGACAATTTTATAATAATATATTTGTTTAATATTGTATTATATTTTTTTTATTAACATAATTAAAATTTATACGAGAAAAAATAGTTTGTGTTAAATGGTATTAAATATATATTTTAAAGTCAAAACTTTGGTGGGAAAATGTTAACCATCCATTCCAATAATAATTTCATAATTGGTTGGCTTGCACTAGGTTAAAAGAATAGCATGAAAAATGAAAATCAAATTATCCATCATCCACAGTCTTTAGGAAAAAAATAATAACAACAAAAAGGCTTCTAACCTTATCTTAAAAGAAGGTGGGTATTCTCTTTGGATGAGATTGGACCCTACGAGATTGCCTTATTGTTGATTGATTTGGATTTTTATTTCAATAACAACGACATTCATTATCACAATTTGTCAATTTGGATGCCACCAACCCACCATTCAAGTGGGCTTTGGAGTTTGGTCTTTAAAATGGAATGAATTGGGGTTGCATTCAGGACTGAATAAAATATAATTTAAGATTGATTTAAATTTAATTTAAAATAATTTTATTTTAAATTTGATTAAAACCTTTTCAAATATAAATATTCGGATATACTTATATTCCATAAAAACAAGTCAAATTCTTAACTTAATCTCAATTCATTCAATTGGAATTCAAGAAGTTACTGAATCCATCCAAAAATGGGTGAAATTGAGAACTTCACAGATAGACAGGCTTTGATCCTAAGATTATATTTAATTATATTTGTCAGATAGTAAAGGTCGAAGGATCTTTTTTGGCATTTTAATATGCATAAATGTCAAAGTGATAAGATGGAAGGGGTCCATGAATTGTAAATTTCACATGGCATGACTTGTCAAATATAGGACGTAAACATAAACCTGTTGCGGCCATCAATCTCAGGTATGGGAACGAATTAGAAGATGCCAAATTCACTATTATTAATTAGTATCATGGTCTTCGTACATGGATTGGGAGTTGGTTCGATGAAGAGAGCGGACTGAATTGCATTAAGTGATTAAGTTGAGTGAGATGATGAAGGTTTTAAGGGAGAAGAGGATGATGGATAAGAAGATGGAGCATGTGGTGATGACTTTTTTAAAGGAGAAAAAGAAGAAGTTACGGGTGCTAATATTGGTGTTAGGGTTAGGGGTTCAAGATATGATGATATATTGATGAATAAAGAAACAAGGTAGAAGCTGTTTGAAGTAATGGTGAAGAAGGGAGGGTAACTTATTTTACTTTTAATCTTTTCAAATGTCAATATCGTATTAGTTGAATTTTCAAACACTATTAAAATCATTTTTCTTTATATATACAAAATAATTATTTTATTCTTTTATGTGATAATTTTTATTAGTAAAATTAGATAGATAAATAGATTTTTTTTAAGTTAACCCCCTTTAAATTGCAATAAGGGATTTTTTTTTATTTTATTTGCCTTTTTCATTCATTTATGTAATGTAGTTGTATTGTAGCACGTACGTTCCCGTGGTACTTACAGGGTCCTACATTTCTATTTATTTCTCTCGAAATTTGCGGTAGATTTTGGTTTCTAGAACAAGTCCGTCCAAGTGCACATATGGTGGGTGCCTTTCCTATTCATGAGGTCATTTACCCCGGGCTCCATCGCCCATCTTTCATTACATTTCTTTATATATAAAATTGTGCATGCTTGCTTCGTCTCAGACCTTTCCACCTCCACTGATGGCAGTCTCTCTTTCTCCACAACAGAATGCTTTTTGTTTAGAAATTACACCTAAAGTATATTTACCCCAATTATTATTAAATATAAATTTAATTTCTGAAGGATAAACTCGTCTTCTAATTGTGCAAAGTTCTCTTGTGGTCTCCCCAAAAGACTCATTTTGGGTTTGGGTTTCAGGTGTACGTATTCACACACACACACACACACAATGTAACTCCACAACTACTTAAAAATGGAAGACATTCTTTGTTCTTGCCTTTAATTTTATGTTGCATATATACCACAGAGGCCTTCTTTTGCATCATAAATATATCCACGAAACACTTCTCTCTAAGTTGTGTCCCTAATGATTTTTCTACTTCAGTAACTTCATGTGGGAAGGATTAATTAATACAAACTAAGCTCTAACTCTTCCATCATTTTTACGTTTTTGCAAGTAAATATGCAACCACATCATTCAGAAAGAGACACTGGCCTTGAAAGTCCGTGGTATATATCTGTATTACTTGGAACCTAATAAGAGAAATGCCAAGTATAAATGAAGACATCATATTTTATTGATTCGAATAACTTATATATACACGAAACATAGAGAATATATATATTTGAAAAGCAATTAAATATCCCTAAATAAAAAAGTTTCCATATATGCTTGAGAATTTCTATTAGTGGTATGGACAAAATATATATAATACTGGCTAAGAATATTCATGATAATTTCTTCCCTTGTCAGCCTCATGGGTGATGGGCCGATGACCAATCCTATCCCTAAAAAAAATTTAGATATTTGTATAAATTGATTCGAGACAACCAAATCGATCAAGATGCTCTTTACCATGAACATGTGGGCATATACAATTGGTTTAATGTTAGAATGATACCAAGAAAATATTGGAATTTCCTCTTGGTGAGAGCGTAGATTCGCCCACAATGTACAATGTTGCAGTGATATTCGTAAGATCAATCATATAATTTGAAATGATAGGCACAAAAAATTATTTCACTCTGTCTTCCATTTTATAATATCCTTAACTGCATGTAAAATGTGTACAATATGGGCTGCTTTCAAGATTTATCAGCCACTCGTATTCCGTACCCGTTAAGTTTGAAAGTTCGATAATGATCAAAAGCTGGTCGCGACAACTTTCTAAAATATGAAATCAGGACTTTCTCAGAGAAGACATACATCTAAATTATTATTATTATTCTTCCTTTCATCTGCAATAAAACAAAAATTAAATGAATATGAGGGTTAAGAGTTAGAGATTTTAAGTTTTGGAACTTGAGATACAACTAAGAAATAAAGTTCACAAACAGTTACAAAATCGTGCCAGCTGAATGAATTAATCATAACGTAGGGATCAAATTAACTACAAATAGTGTTTTTTTGGATAAATGTTAAGTGAAGCTAGCTATAGCATTCATCAATGGCGATGTTAGGTCATTGATGGATTCCTCTTTTACGTAAGGTCCCTACAAGTAAAACTTTAACCTATCATGAGACACTAAATTATTGGGGGGGAGAACCAGAATAATCATGTATAGACAAAATGCAAGCTAGTCTTGAGCAGAGAGATTCAATGAATGTAATAAGATAGCGTCATTGAGACGCTGACTTCCTTTCAATCCTTTTCCATAATTTGCTCTTCCCACTCAATTCCCCAATTTTTTAAATTGCTTTTCAAGCCTTGGATCTATATTCTCTTTGACAGCAACTTCTAATCTTTCTTTACCTGGAATACTGAAAACTCTCGAGAACCAGATTTTAGCTAGGTTACAGACAAGAAAGTACCTTTCTATCATACTAAAGTCTGAAACAGACAGTAAAAAATTCCATTTCTACGTGTTTGAATCAACTATTGGAGACACATAGCCTATAATACAGTAAATCTTTCAGGGCTTCCATTAGAAAGAGACTTTTGCGATGCCCTAAATTGTTTTCTATTATGCATGCAATACACATTTTTGGGCAATGCTTTGTTACACCAAACGAATGAATAACAAATCTTGTCATGCACAAAAATTCTAATTTTTCTGGTCATATGTCGAGCATGGACTTTGAGTGTTACCTCAATTATTAACCAACTGTCAAGAAGAATAACAAAGTTATGATGTATAATGCGATAATAATGAACCAGTTTGGAACTGTTTGAACACTCAGACTTTTTGCCTATCGCATGACAGCAAGCGTCAGCCTGGTTCCATTAATCGTTTGGTTTCTTTTTTCTTATATTACTATTATGGTTAAATTGTAACAGTAATTTATTTATTTATTGCAGTTTAATTGAAGCCATACCTGTGATTTCACTTGAGCGTTCAGCATCAAGAGTAATATTCTTCTCCTTTTCTTGGTTTTTAGGAGGCAGGAAGGCTAGAGAGAAGAATTCAGAACCGCGTGATCATTTTCTTTCAGCCTATTCACTAAACTACGCAGAATTACTGCTAAGAACTGCCAGGCACGAAACCTACGAGCAGAAGCAATAAAAGCAACAAAAGGCCCACGAGCCATGCCGGCCACCCCATTACACTACCCAAAAGAACAAAAGAGGGAAAGTTTAAAAGGTGGAAAAGAAGCTGATAAAAAAGCTGCTAGCTAGGTAATTTTATATATGCATGAAAGTCATACCTTTTTCTGAATAGAAGAACATACAACGAATCAGCAATTCGAATCTCATTGTAGAAATGCTAGCTCTAGAACACAAATCAAGGAGAGATCATATTTACAAGTCCACCAACCATACGTCCGTAGGGTCCTTTGATTATACAAATATAGTTGCACAAAACCCAAATATTTCACTTCCTTGAACAAGAACACCCTCATTCATTAAATTAGGTTTTGTGTGACAGTATTTGTTTTCCAAATTTAGTTTCTTTTTCAAAGAGACTGTCCAAAGACTCTAAACTATTTTATATAATTCCTTTCTACTGGGAGGAATTGTTGTCATTTGCAAGAAACCGTTCGTCTCTAGATGTAAACAAATATTGGACAACAAAGATGATTTAAAGGATATCATGGCTAGAGAGAGACCAAAATTCCGAATTCAGAAAGCTTTCAGATGCTAAATTACTTCGTGGCAAAAAACTAAAATTATAGAGAAATAGGGGAAATTGTCGTTAACCTCTATAATTCAAGAAAATAATTTTCATGGCAGACTGCATGATAAGCAAGAAAACTAAGAGGGGTCACATAGACGGTTTTCAAAAACTCTTCTCACATTTAGAAAAACATGATTCATATACATAATCTAAAGGCCAGAAAATCATTCCAAGAACTGGTATTACACCTGATAAATAAAAGATTTTTTTTTTCTATGTTTTTGAGTAAGAAGGTCTGAAAACACAAAATTTTTTATTCTACTTCTCCAAAACAGCAGTAAGAGACTAGTTTCGCTTTTCAAATTTAATACTAAACACATTAATCTCAAATCTTAAGAAAATAAATTTAAGTTTTCAAAATAATATTGTAAACAAAACCATAACTATCTCTTGGTGCTTGCTTACCGCTCTACACTTCATTGAATCAATTCTACAAGAAAGAGAAGCCTAAGGAAATGCTAATGTTTCTCATGACCAAATGACGATGATAGTGGAGAAGACAGAATGGTCTTATTATATTACAAATTACTACGGATATTACAAGTAGCAGATTTAAACATAACCAACAGAATTACATAAAAAGTTCTGATCTATTAAGCGCTTACAATTTCCAAATGGCAGACAATAACGGAAAGTACTCCTAAGATCGCCTTCCCAGAAGAGCCATGTAAATCAACTCCCTTGATTACAGCCATCCGCAACTAGAGAAGCTGAAATCAACTTTAAACTGGAACTCCAATAGATTTTACTTTCTAATAATCCCTTTCATTTGATTCATGTGCCAAACGATCCTGCAGAAAATCATATACTTTCAGAATTCATGCAACCAAGTGAAGTTTAATTTACTATTTAGGTCTTGATATTTCAAATAGATATTATAACTAAAGAAAAACCAAGCATTACTTTGGACAGAATGAATTTACTAGTGATAACGTGTGTAATGTTATAGATGAGATGCATATATAGCAAATGCAACAGAAGGAGTGTCTGATTGTAATGGGATTTGAATCCTCAAATTATCTTATTTTTGTTTAATTCTTTATAGATGACCTATGACATCTATGCATTATAAATAATATGTGGTGAAAATGCTCTTTACTTCTCACTGTCCTATATTGCCAAAAAGACAAAAATTGTGGTCATTGCTTAGGCAAGAATCAGATTAAGAATGAATCTGGATCCATATTAATTACATGGACTACAAACTTCGATCTCCTGGTTCCTGTAAACACATTACAGATTAAATGAACAAAGAGAGAAATGAGAATTATAGAGAAAACTCTTACCGTATCCTGCTATTCTAATGAAAGTTAGATCCACACCAGATAGCACAAATCAGATCTCACATGGATTCACCCACTTGATGATATTCTAGATAAGTCTTTTAAAGTGTTTGTTATAATGTGCATGAGATATAAAGCCTATAATCAGCTCCTTAAACCCTAATATAATAAGGACAACGTAAATTTATAATAGGTGTGAAGTAATCGCTAGTCTTAAAGTTTAAGGAATGTGTAGATTAATCTGATATTGATATGCAAGATGCCTAACAAGTTTTTTATTTGAAGATCACCAAGACAAGCAAAACATCTAATATAAAAGCTTTAAAAAAGTTCAGAACATTAATATTTAAGATATGGACATGTAGATTAATTAGAATTTATATGCTATAACACATGGTTTAGTAAAACCTCAAGCCATTGTGAAAGATTAGGGTTTGAAAAAACGTTCTCCTTTGAATTATCTAATAGCTAATAGGCTTGGATTCAGTCTCATTCCACTATCAACAGTTGAAAACTATTTGCCATGGGAAATCAATGTAACAGCAAATTAAGGGACTATATATACATACATCCAACAGCTGATCCTCTTACTCAACTAGGTTTCTTCCTGTGGAGGCTCGACACCAGTAATCAGGAATTATAGCCAGAGCACAAATATTTTGGTAAGTACTGAGAATAGTGAATATGCTTCACCAAAATAGAATAAAAGAAATAGTAAATTGAGTGTGTGTGTGTGAGTGTGTGTGTGTGTGTGTGTGTGTGTGTGTGTGTGTACATATATGTATGTATGTATGAATGTATGTATGTACACTTGGGATTAGCAAACTGTTTGGTTTCAGATTTTATAGTGGCACAACTACAAAAACCTTTCCTGATCAATGTCAGGGATTGAGAAAGTAAATATCGTTGATTTTCTCCAGCAAATGCCTACAAATTGAAGCAATATCATTTAAAGGGTGACAGGATTCTAACAACATATCCACGTCTATATAAATATAGTTTGACTGACAACCTGCGCATAGAAAGTTGATCATAATATCGCTTAAAACATCTTTCTAAGAAGTTGATTCTATAATGTATAATTATCTAACTAATAATCAGCCTATAGGAGCACTGATATAATTCAGTTCAGCTCCCGAAGGTGGATATATGAAGAAGCAAGTGATGAAAAGCGACAAGGACATGTGAGATGTTATGGCTTTAAGTATATAGACACAGAAAAATTGAAGTAAACAAGACTATGTGTTCTTTTAAAGCCAAAAAAATTCTGGTATTTGGCCACACTAAGAAAAAGTAACACATCCATGCAAATCTATGAATCAGTATCAAAGCATTGTGATGGAATAAACTTACTGACCCACACAATCTGAATTTCACGACATGCAATCTAGTGAAGGTACAAAGGGCTATTACAATGCAGATACAAAATTTCAAAACTGCCCTTGCAAAAATCATATGCACTAAGGAAAAGCAATCAGTGGGACATTAATTAATTGGGGATTGTTGGTCACGTTAACCCAACAATAATATTTAATTAGGATTAATTATCTCTTAAATAATTGAGATTTACAATATAACTTTGTTAATGTTATGAAAAGCCATCTTAAAGCTTGAAAGAACACTAAAATAACAATTAAGGAGATTTGTAAGAAACCTTAAACATTGATTAATCATTTGCTATCCATCATTTGATTATTAAATATATCTATCTACATGGGAAAGTTTATGATACCTTACTTGACCATTCATGGGGCACAAAATCTGCAGAATCTTAAAAGAGAAAATTACATTAGGAAAAGCTAACCTGCATTAGTAAATATGTATATATATATTTTTTACCAGCAGCACTGTATTATTATTTTGCCTAATGCAAGTTTGCTTCTTTGCTTGTGTGTTCGTGTGTGTGTATGTGTGACTTGTACAGAAATTTAAAAGAGAGATCTTTAGAAATACAACTACTTGCTGTGTTTTCAAAACTGAACACGTAGTTTACAATGTCAATTAGCTCCTGTGCTTTTTAGACTTGTACCTCATTGTCACAATCGCTTTTAGTGACTTGGGAATACAAATGTTCAGGTAGCTAGAATTTCTGATGCATAGTTTCGTTTTGAAAGTCAGCCACTATCTTTTCAGTAACAGATGTTGAAAAATTAGGGTTCGCGCGTGCTACTGGGCGCTGGTTACTTAATCTAAGTGTGTAGGAAATAATTAATATAGTCTCAAATCAAGCTAATTAAACCATTTTCTCATAATAGTAAAACCAAAATGATAATATTGTTATAAGTTGGTTTTATGTTAGATTTTCGAACCAAATACACACCATGGGGATCATATAGTGTTAATAAATCTGGGATGATATTGGAGATCTGATGATAGTGAATTGAACAAGATTTCTAGATTTAGGATGTTAAAAGAGAAAAAAAAAAAATTTAACATATATGATTATGAAATTTGAAAATGAAAATGAAATTACCATATTGGAGAGAAAAGCCAAGGGAATCAAGAAAAGTGCATTCCGGAGCTGGATTCATCATTTCCCTTGCTTTGATTTGGCTTCTTTTTTTTCTTCTTATACGGGATCCCTCTTGCCTTAGATTGACACTCCCTCACTTCCCTTAGATAAACACGAATAGCACCGCTAGCAAAAGGATTGGTCTCTGGTGACCCTCCATTTTCTTCATAGGCAGCTCGAAGCCTCCCGATGAGTGCATCGAGGCTTCCCCAAGCTTGTCTAAGTGGGCAAGTACAAGGAGCAGGCGGCTCAGGCTGTCCATAAAACATGCATCCTTGAAGATGAACCTTAGTCTTTCCAAACTGATCGAGATATCTAAGGAAATCTAAGACATGGTTGCAATTGCACTGTGAAAGAGGAACTGGAGGCCTTTGATTCTTCAAGTACTGGCCAAAAGTGTTCCAGTCCCTTCTCTTTTGAGACTCATAACGGCTAGGCGTTGTTGGTGACTGATGATCACTGGGACTGCTCCCTGATGATCCTTCAGCGAACTCCTTTCCTCTTTCACTTGACATCGCTGTGATCGATGAAGATTGTAAATTTTGTTTTGCTAAATAAGGCAAGATATCGATGGGTGAGATAGGTGAAAGGAATAGGGAAGAAGAGAGTGGAGGAGGATGAAGATCACATCGTGGGGGCTACTGATTAGACATGCTATGGGCCATACCAATTGCTTCCTGTATATTTCTCTTCTCTTTCTAACTCTAAGTTTTGTTTATTCCCATCAGCCATCAGCTATACGTTTTTCCCTGTAACACTACACTAACACAATTATTGTATGTCGTTTGTCAACGTAATCCTGATCATTTAATTGACCCTAATTACCCATGTACTATTAATTAATTAAGTATATTACCTCGATTCATGAAATTACTTCTTCTTAATTAATTCTTAATTTCTATATATACCAACTGGCATCATTTTAATGTGAATGAGATCTAGTTTTTAGATTTGCTGTTGCAATGAGACCAAATGCTTACAAACCAACGATAGAATACGAAGGATAGTAAAATACCCTGTCCTAGAACTCAAGCTTTTATGCCGGTCTGTTTGTCAATGAGACCAAATTGATGGCTTTTGCTTGCTTGGATGCATACAAATGCATGCACAAAGTTTTAATTCTACTTTATTTTTGTTTTTTTTGTTAATGATAAATTCATTTGGTGCATGCATATGCGTGATGTATAAGTAAAATTATATATAATATGATATTTTACTTATATTTCAAAGTGAAGTAGATTGGCATGTGAAAAAAATTTGTCATTAAACCTAATGCGGTTTGATGCTGCTGATAACAATTAAATTCCTACTTGCCATGATTTAAGAGTGAGGAAACCTGAGTCACACGTCAAATAATCTGATGGAGATGACATCTGACCAATCTCATTGGGTCCCAACCGAAGATACCCTTAGTCTGATGGCTGCTTTAATGGTTCCATCTATTATTACTTTTATATATATAATATTTCAAGAAAGTTTTCTTTTTTTTTTCTACGATATATTCACGTCCCATAATTTGCATTAATTCAAGCAGTAAATTAATAGCTCTAATTTTCCCATTTAAAATTCAATTTCTTTCGACCTTCTAAGGGATGTTACACTATCTAGCTGTTCAATATGCTGTCCCGCAGATAATATTAATTAATCAAAGCAGAATCTTTCCAATTTTCATACATTTCTGTATGTATTTTCTCGTCTTAATTATTCTTTTCCTTATTTATGATCACAATCCCTGTGCTACTGTTTAACTTCTAAAAATTAGGGTTAAAGATGACATAAACATGCAGCTTGACGGATAGCTTGGCCGTTTAACTTATGCCCGTTAAAGCAAGTCTTTTTTTTTTTTTTTTTTTGGTGAGCAGAAAAGACTGCACCCCTGGGTAATTTTTGTCACATCTAAGTTATGCATATATAGACATTCTACCAAATCCACGTCTTTGATTCCACAAATTAAATTGCTCCGGGGCCAAGATGCCTTTGGTACAAAATTACTAGATGAGGTGAAAAGAAATTGGCATATTTCACGGAAGAGTGGGAGTTTCTGTTAATAGCTTCCACTCAAACTTCCTTTGAAATTGTTACGCTCGGGCGAATTGATTCAAAAAGTTATTAGTTTTTGTCTAATTAGTTCCAAGAAATTAAAAACACAAAACATTGAAAGAAAATGCTTGTTCCTTGTAGGTCTCTATAACTGAAGTTGTAGTGACCTGTAACAAGTGAGGTAATTGAAACATAATATACATTCTATTCAAAAATATTATAGCTGGAGTTTGTTACCAAAAAAAAAAAAAATCATTATCATTGGAATTGGTTTCATGAATGAGGCTTCCGAAGCAGGATGACGACTTTTAACCGATGTCCAATTAAGGTTATAGCCTATATTCTGCAAGATGATAGCAGCATTCCTCTTACCATGATGATGATATCAGATTAAATGAAGTAAATATATATGGAAAACGAGAAAATATATTTTTATATATATTTTGACAGGTAAGCCCGGGGATAGCAATCTCAACCCTAAATTTGAACCTTCCTGTTTCGACAACTCTGGATGACTCTCTCTCTCTCTCTCTCTCTCTCTCTCTATATATATATATATATGTGTGTGTGTGTATATATATTATATAAACATATATATTCTACAGACTGCTACACTATTGTTTCTATTAAGTGGCAATTTTTACCCTTCCCTTGGGCACTTCAACACAGCTTTGGGTGAGGCAATATAGTAACGTGGATATTTTGGCACATATGTATAATTCAACATGTTCCATCATATTCCTTTGAATAGATGATGTCTGCTTCCTGACGCTGGCTGAGGGCAACCCTTTTATTTCTCCAGTAGTAATAAGACATTTAATTGTGTTGGTGGCATAAATTAAATATGAAGCAGCTCAGCAGATCATATTAACTAAAATTTAGTTGTCTTAACATCATTTACGGCCAATTTTTCTTTTTTTGGCCATTTACTGGATTTAGGGAAATTTGCACCGGCCCCTACAACTGTTTAAAGATATTTATTTTCCCTGTGACAACCGAAGAATTTTCTCACCTGAGCCAGTCAAAAATACTTGATTAACTGAAGATCTAAGATAATCTTCATTAATTTTCTAAATTTTGAGGTGCGTTACAAGATATTTGGTTTGCTAAAAAAAATTAGTGAAAGTCCAAGAGAGTACAAAAGAAATTAGGAAAAGGTTCCAAGAAGTCTAGAAAATTTTTTAGATGAATATATTTCTCCATTGATCATTTATCTTTACTGCATCCCAAGTGGTTTTTTCAGTAGATCTAAGAAGAAAAATAACCCCTTATTTATATTGGTAGTTGATCGTAATTCTATTCCCTGTTTTCCTAGCTAGCTGATGTAGTTATCTAATGGTCCTATAAAGATGAATAAATGTGAAAGAATTTTGGTTTTGTAGACGTAAACAAGGACCAAAACATGAAGATGATAAATGTCACATGGATTGTTTTTCATTGTTTACGATGTTCTCCAACATGCGTTATGTTGTGCTGTGACTTTTATAGGTTATTTTTTTGACAGCTTTTTTTTTCTAATGTATATACATCTTACTTTTAGTGTCGACCTTTGTTTCTTCCTCATTTCTTATCTTTTTTGACTTTTAGACAACTTTTGAACCTCTTAAAGATGCCTTCCTTGTAGAGGCAGATTGAATCATTGCTCAATAAAATTCATCAATAATTGCATTGCATAAGAATGGCCATGATAAAAACCAAATATCGTCAAATTAAATTGAACACTCGACAAGACATTTTCTTTTGCAGAGGAACTAAATAAAGTTCTGTTTATATTATTTTCTAAATTAGTTGGAATCAGGTTATTGAATAATTGTATTGGTGTCATCACTTTCATTACTATAACTAATTATTTCTTTTATCTAGCTAGGTTATCCCCTGACAATAAGATGAGGGGAACATTTCAACTTCTAATTGATGTTAATTAGCGGGATCATGGCTTTATTTGCATTGATCCAAGTTTAATTTGAATTAAAACCTAATTAGTTATGGATGTTAGATAATGAAAGATTCTATAGGCTACAAGACTTCTAGTTAAACTAAAGCAAGAAAAAACAAGATTTGTTGATTAAAATTCCTCATATTTCATTAACTAACAAGATTAAAGTTTACAAAAGATTTATACAAATAATTATTGGCAGGTTGGCAATAGCTAGAATAAATGCTATCACTGGTCGATTGAAAACAAGAAAAGATGAAAACCATACCTTTACACCATTGGATCGATTAAGAAATCTAGATCTAATACAAATTTTAGAGAGATAAAACAGGAAGAAAAAAGAATAGAGAGAGAGAGAAAAAAAGATTGAGATATTTTGTGATTAGCACACCAAGAGTCTTCGAGAAGCCACCTATTAAAAACATTTGCTTAAAACATTGCATTTTGTTATTAATGGTTTAATAACAAAATGCACCATATTGCACCTTAGTCTAACATTTTCTCTAAATTACTCTTGTTGAACCCATATGTGTTTTGATATGATACAAAATTTAAATTAAAATATCTAATCGGTCATTTTGAGAAGTCACCTATTAAAAACATTTGCTCAAAAAGCACCATACTTACCAAAAAAAAAAAAAACAAAACAAAACAAAATGCACCATGTTGCACCTTAGTCTAACATTTTTTGTAAATTACTCTTGTTGAACCCATATGTGTTTTAATATGATACAAAATTTAAATTAAAATATATAATTGGTCATTGTATGTATTGATTCATGATAAAGAGGACTAAGGATTTTAATTTTGTAGGATTTGCCTAACACACAACCATACGTGACCAGGCTGTATGATAGTATATGTTCTATAATATGAATATACAACTTGGTTGAGTAGTGCAAGCATCTGTGTATGAGAAAGTAAGGACGCACGACCATGTAACTTTCAAGTACATGATCATCTGTCATAAAATAAGGACGCACTGTCTGAGTTTCTTGTGTAAGCTTAGTCGTGCTTGTATTTAGCAAACTTCACTAGATGAATGCCTATACAGAGAAGCTCACACGTCCATGTGTGTTGAAGATGTTTAATCGTGTGGTGATTGTGTAGGTATCCTGCACAAGACTGTGAGGACTTATGGAATTTTAAAGCATTAAATATGTGAAGACACACAACCATGTGTGTGGAGCACAAGCTCATGTGGGGTGCATGTGTAACATCCTAGGTTTAGAAATATCTTTTAGGCTAGAAAATTTGGGTTAGAAGTGAGAATTTATGGTCAAATTAGATTTGGGAGAGTTCATAGGTGAAATGGTTTTTTTTAGGGGCATGCGCATGATTCTCCTTGAGAAATTCTTTTCATGCGAAGTACGAGAAATGAAGATTTTCCATTTTCCCTCATGTCTGACTATGCAACTTTAAGGCACACGACCATGCATGTCTAGAGAAAGAGAGAGGTAACAGCTTTAAGTAAATTTCTCACCAGTTTCCTATTCATTTTTCACCTGAAGTTTCCCTTTTATTTTTAGAGAATCTCAACCCTAGAGAAAAGAATCAGTAACCAAAAGCTTCCAATTCAGCTAGAGAGTAGAAGTTTTTGTTAGAGAAAGAGAATATTCAGCCACGACAAAAGGTAAGTGTTTTTTTGCCTCTTTCCTTAGTTTCCAAGCATGGCTTTATTGATTTGTTAAGGTTTGATAATGATTTTCAGCATGTTTGATCAATGTATGACATGATTGATTGTTGATATAACGAAATGAAAGTGATTGTGATGGTAATTGTTGTCTATGAATGTGTTTGAAGCATATATGCATGTATGTATGCATTTTTTAGAGTCTTGATGTTTAATTTTGATAATGAGTGTTATTGGTGAAATTAGTATGTGCATTAGTATTGTTTAAAGTATAGAATATAGATGGAATGAGTTGACTGCAGTTATATTGGGCATTGGATAGGGTTCTGTAAGTTTCAGGCATGGATCTGTCGAAACAGAGTATGACGCATTGCCATGTGCCCTTGCAAGTGCATGATCATGATCGTGTGCACAAAGTGTGCACAGTTGCAAATATAAAAGGGCTACGATAGTGCATGTTAATGTCACACTTGTGTGTTTACAGAAAATCAGACATAAGGCTAAAATTATAGAACGTAGCACAACCATGCTATACAACTAGCATACAACCCATGCACTTTCATGCACCCACGTGTGTCAAGCAGAAATTAAGAATTTAGCATAAAATGAAACACAAAACACAGGAAACATATTATAACATATGTAAATCATTATAAGAAAATAAATTAAGAGAATATGATACATCTATACATATTATGACATGACATGACATGTTATATCAATATTTTTCAGAAAAGGATCTAAAGATCCAAATACATATTTTAAAGTTAGAAAAATACAATACTTTAGACATCTTTTAAAGGTGGATACGAGAGGTACCTGTGAATTGCATACCTGCTAAAGAGGGAGCCGATATTAGTGTACGCTAGTGTGCATCTGATTAGCAGTTATCAGTTTTTAGTTTAGGTTTTAGATTTCAGCTTACTGACTGAAGGTCAGAAGATTGAAAACTCACATGACTATGATATCGAATCTCTATATTCATCAGTTTGATTAGCACTAAAATTTTCAATTACATTATTTTCAGATATTTTTTCAATTTAAGATCTTCATATCTATACTAATATTTTCAAATAAGCTAGCAATGTTTGCAAGATTTGGCCCTTGAGCACATAGCATAATTTAACATGATTTCATACCATCACATTTATTACACGACATGAGATATAGTTTCAATTAAACGAGTAAGAACAAGTTATATTCAGGATAACAAGCCAAAAGAGAGTAATTATAATAAGACTACATAACTCAAAATAGCAACCAAGTCAAACTTAGTTGAGAATTCAGCTTTGTGTCCTACTTGGGTTAGAAAGAAGTAGGATATGCTTATTGAGTGAGTTATCACTCACCTCTTTTTTTCTTTTTTCTTTGCAGGTCAATTAGATAGGAGCTGTTGAGGCTTGTGTTAACCACAACTAAAGGGAAAAGACTCCACTTTTTTATTTCAAAGGCCTGTTGGGGGTTTCTACATGCATACAATTTTCAAATATGCTTGTAGAGGCACATGCATGTATTTTGTACATTAAACACACACACACACACACATATATATTAAGTTTTAAACCTATCACTTTGTTGTTCATTGTTTTCAGCTTTTATTTGCATGCTTTTTAGACAGTCAATTTTTATTGTAGAATTCTTGTTATGTATGTTAAATTAAGTATTTCCTTAATATAAAATACATAAATATTTTATTTGTATACATAAATAAATAGAAGGGCCTAGTAATAGTAATACATACAGTAACGGGTCTTACAATGTATGATAACAGAAATTTGATCTTTGGAAAACATTTACTAAAGGAAGCACAACCATACACAAAGGGTACATGACTGTACATCTACTCATAAATTTTTCAACAGCTCTCAAATCAGTTGCAATGACTACTCATTCTCATTGCCTATAAATTGAAAGCTAATTTGATTTTACAGAGGTTAGAGAATTAGGCCAAACACTCCCATTCTTCATTCTCTAATCTCTTCTTTATTTTCTCTCTATAAAACTTAAGTCCATACACTTTGAGAGAAATTCTTGTACCAAATTGATTGTATCTGCCTATCAAAAAATAATTTTTCTTCTCTATATTTTTAAACCCTTAGTCGTAATCTCATAAAACTAGTGTAGGACAGAATCTCATGAAACTATATTAAAGGCATAATCCCTTATTCAGAAATTAGTATATAAGGGTACAAACAACGTAGTTTATTTGTACCTTTAAATTTTATTAGCATTCTACTCCATTACAAAATGTATATCAATTTTAATATGTTTTTTCTACTATGAAAAACAATATATGAGGCTACAGATTACACACTAATAATAGCACACCATACAATTAGAGTAGGGAACCAAAGGGTTTTCATTTTAGTTAACAAACTTTTGATCAAGACTATTTCTATTGAAACTTAACTCATTATCTTATATGTTGCTTTAATAGAAGACAATGTCACTACTTCTACTTCTTAAAAGAACATTGCACTAGATTAGAGTCAAAATAAACATTAAACCAATGGTTGACCTTTTATCCTCAAAGGCTACTAGCCTAATTAGCATAAACAAAAGCTTTCATAGTAAAAATAAAGGATCATCTTATTAGCATACCATAATATTGTGTGCCTTCGATATATTTCAAAACCCTTTTATAGGCTTATCACTGTAATAATAAGGGTTCTTTGAAAAATTGACTCAACTTGTTTATTGCAAAAGATATATCAAGTCTAGTCATTATTAGGCATTGCGAAACCCCAATTGTAGCCCTATATTGTGTAAGGCATCCATAAGGCTCATTACTTCGTATAAACAATTTAATTTCAGTAGTCATAGGAGTTTTACAAGGCTTAAAATCTTGCATATGGGTTTTTGTCAATAACTCAGCAACACATTTAGTCTAGCAAAGAAGCAACCCTTTGTCATTTTTATAAGCTTCTATTCCCAAGAAAAACTTAGCTTTCCTAGATTTTTCAAAGAGAATTATAAGTTTAAATCTTGTATTAGTTTCTAGATATATGTAATATCAAGCCCTAGTAACATAATATTGTCTACATATATCATAATAGACACTATGACTCTATTTCCCTTAACACAGACAAATTGAAATCTAAAACAATGTTAACAAAACCTTTCTTAACCTATGCATTCTTTAATTTTTCATACCAAACTCTTGGAGCTTATTTTAAACTATATAAAACTTTCTTTAATCTACACACTAACTGAGGTTCTCTCTCATCTATAAATCCTTGAGGTTGACTCATATATGTTTCCTCATGCAAGTCCCTATTCAGGAAGACATTGTTTATATCTATCTAATGAATAAGCCATGCAAAAGACACTACTAATGTCAAAATTATTTTGTCACAAATTTAGCCTTTAACTTTTACCCAGAACCATTTGTAATCAATTTGATTATGAAAACTCATTTGTGACCTATAACAGGTTTATCAGTAACATGGGAACTAATTCCTATTTTTGATTTTTCATTAGAGCTTTGTACGTAACCTACATGGCTTTGTACCAAGATAAACTATTCAATGTTTCAACCAACTAACAAGTTCTTTAACCATAAATTTAGAAAGATAAGAAAATTTTCTTAGTGCAAGATAGTGTCTTATTTTTGCTTTGGTTAACATACGACGATATTATCTGACAATAAGTATCACCATTGTGGAATTTGGACAATATGGAAAGGCTATTTATAAATGAACAATGTTAAAAGATTGCAAGGATTGTACAAATTATAGAGAAAGAATTGGTGATGTGGTTTAGAGATGACCGTTTTGATAAAGACTGCATTTGTAAAGGAAATAAACAGGTTCCTATATTTTGGTGTATGTATGTAGGACCCATCGCCCCGAGTACCCCTGCTGCTGAATAACACTGGGGAGCTTTTATTAATAATCTGAAACCTTGGGCACCCGAGACAGGAATCCTACGAAAATAAACTTCTGAATCTGCTATACATTTGTGAAAGTTGAACTGAATAGATATCGACTGAAATATACATCACTTTTCTGTACAATGGGCCCAATGGCCTTTATCACATATATACATATTGTTTCGGTACATCTGGATACATCTGAAAAGATACAAAAGATACATATGACCACACAGGTCCAAAAGTGACATCTACATACTTAAATTGAGATCGTGGTATGGGCCCTCTCCGCCAGCCTCGATCCAATCGCTCCTCAGAAACAGTACGAATCACCTGAAAAGGATGGAAGAAGGAGGGGGATGAGTGATAAAGATCACCCACTAAGCGCTCCTTACTTCCCTCAAAACCCAAGCAAGTACAGACAATCACAATAATCAAACATACTTGGGCCTCGACCCTATTCATACATCTATGCGCTTACTGGAATCTGAAAATTGATTTACTGAATATCTGAATCACATTCATTTACTGATATCTTATTTATTCATGTCATGATGTGTATGTCATGTCATGCTAACTGAATATATCTGATGGATCCATGCATCTGAATACCTCTCTGTACCTGAAGATACCTACTGTGCTGATCAAACTTGGTGAATACAGGGATTCGGCATCCTAGCCATGTGGGTTGAACAGTCTAGCTACTGGCTAGAAAACTAAATCTGTATACTGTACGATCTGACTGGTGTCAGAAGGTTAAATCTGAAATGCTACTGGACATTCTGACTGGTGTCAGAAAGCTGAATCTCATAGATATCTCCTCGAGTTCACCCTATACCCTTACTCGTACATCAGGTTCTGAATACTAAATACTACTGAATCTGGATCCCTTGATCCCATCTGAAGCTACATGTAATGCCATGGTATGCATATGCAGCTTATTAACTGAATTCATGCTCATCTGATGCTTATCTGAAGCAATTTAGCCTTTATTCTGAATTCGCATGCTTAATTAATCAATTTATATTCTTTTTCTGAAAATCTACAGGTGCACGGGCGTGTGGGCAAGGCACACGGGCGTGCATGCCTTCACACATGGTCGTGCATGGCTGAGGCACACGGGCATGTGTCTGGACACGAGACCGTGCGTCGATCGTGCGTCTGGCCGTGCAAGCTACTGGAATTTTTTGGATATTTCACTACAAGCACGCACACGAGCGTGCCCCTCGGGACACACGGGCGTGCGTCTGGAATTCTGGCCGTGCACACAGGCGTGTATTCTGGAGAACAAAGGCACACGACCATGCCATGCAGGCACACGGTCGTGCGTCTGGTTCTTCAACAAAAGCACATGCCGAAAATTGCATAATTCATCAACCATTTCAAATTCAATCACAAATTCACTTCTAATACATGTTCTCAGCACTTCAAACGGCCCAAATCAAGCATAAAAAACAACATGCATCCATTTATCAAGATTTCACCATTGAAGCAACCACTTTCTCTCACTAAACCATTCACATTCCACATGTAAGATCCCAGAATGAAAATTTATCATCCAAATCAACATGCAATGGCATATACTCATTCCCAAGGTTCATCCACATGCAAATAACTCATCAAACATGCTGGGAAAATGCAAGGGGAAGTAAACGAACACTTACCTCACGCCATTACCTCTGAAAACTACTTTTTGAACTAATCTCTATGCTCTCTAGCTTGATCAGGAGCAACCGCTGGCTGGATTTTTTCTCTAAGATTGGGAGGAGCTGAAATGAAGAGAGAAATTGGCTGAAAATGCAAAGCGGGTGAGAAAAGAAACTAATTTCTCTCGGCTCACTCTTAAATACTATGCCACGCACGGTCGTGCATCAAGGGTGCACGGGCGTGCATAAGGGAAAATAAGCATTACTTATTTCCTGCTCACTCGCCTGATCGAATCCTTTCGAAAGGATTCCCACGAAGCCACACAGGCTCTGGAAACTTACTAACTCACCCCTGAACTTATCTAGACTCTCAATCTCTTTCTGGATTTTATTTCTAACCTTAAAACTCTTCTCCTAAGGGCTTTCTAACCTGGGATGCTACAATGTATAGATCATTTGGCTTAATAGAATGAGCGAGGGTTTGGACTAACTAACTGATGTAACACTGGCTTAAGGACTTGATGTGACATTAGAAATATTTAATTTTATATGCTCAATCAAAGGAATAAACTATCAAGTGAAACCTTAATTTGGTATGAAGAAACTAAGAATGGAATCAAAATTATATACAAAATGATTTTATTTGGCAAGCCAACAAAAGTTGAATATGTTTCTTGCTATGGGTTCTGAGTTCTATATGTTCCTCTTACTAAATTTCTAAGTTTTGTGTCTCTTACTCCTTTTCTTTTCTTCTTTTTCTTTTCTTTTCTCCTTTTTCCTTTTTTTGTTTTGTTATATTCTTTCTATAATTTTTGTCAAATCTGCTTGCTACATAATCATGCACTTCAGGACACATGTTCATACGTCAAGCACACAGTCATGATCTTATGTGCAGGGCATGCAGAACTCTTCACACACATGATAAAAGAAGTTCAACCTTAGCTAGATTTGCATCATAAGAAGAATAGTCTAACTTGACTATATAGAAGGAGACTTTTCCTCATATTCTTTCCCATAGTCAAATACTAGAAGCATTTAAACTCATTCAAATGTTTAGATATTCTAGTGTAAGTTGTTATTATTTTGTTAACAAAACTCCTGTATATATACGTTGTATCAACATGAATCAAGACACAATAAACCAATTACCAAATACAAATTCCTTTCATAGTCTTATCTTATATGGTATCAGAGCCATGACAAATCACACCCCAAAATATTCAAGTTCACAAAACACCATGTCTACACCAAATTTTTCTTTCTCTATAAATCAATCATTCTCCATCAAATTGAACACCAAAAATTTCTTAGCTTGGAAAACACGATTTCTCCCTCTTCTTAGTTATCAAAATTTGAATGGTTTCATTGATGGCTCTCAACCTCCTCTAGCAAAGATGATTCAATTTACTACCATTCCTTTTTATGAAATTCCAAACCCTACCTATTAGACATGGTTCCAAAAATACCAAATTCTTTTGTCTTGGATTCTATCATCTCTAAATGTTTAGTTATTCTAGTATAAGTTATTATTTTGTTAACAAGCTCTTCTATATATACGTCGTAATAACATGAATGAAGATACAGAAAACCAATTGCAAAATACATATTCATTCTTTCATGTTCTTATCTTATAGGCTATAATATGTACCACCATAGAGTCAAACTTAAGACCCAAGCCATCTACTATACAAGTGATCAATTCCTCCTCAATAATCATATGACCAATAGAGATTAAGACATCAAAAACATCTTTCATTCTACGAACATATTCTTGAACACTCAAATTGTCTTTCTTAATGTCTTTAATGTGTTCCCTAAGGGTCATTATCTGAGTCTTAGATTCAGAGACAAAGTAATATTTCAAGTTATTCTATATCTCATTACCAGTCCTACTATATGGCTAAACATAATTTTTTATATCAAACCTAATAATCAACTCATGAGTATTGTCATACCATTTCTAGAATTAATAATAAAGATTTGATTGTTTTATTTCACTTAATTCAAAATCATACTTAATGTAAACAAATGGTTGAACCATGAGAAAACCTATTAGGTGTTCTTATAATTTATGAGCACATAATGTGTAGCAGGTTTGAGCTGATCAATACTAGAATTTGTCTTCATTTAACTTAGGATTGATGGCTTGCAAACTTGATACTGGAAAACTATTCACACCTACTTAAGCTGGTTGAAGTGTAGGAACACCCTTAAAGCTTTGTTCATACATTATAAAAGTTTATGAAACAGAAGATCCAATAACATTAGCCATCTCGATATAAGTAAAAGGCTTTGATACCATGAAGGATTGTAGGCAACAAGACTTCTAGTTAAACCAAAGCAAGAAAAAAACAAGGTTTACTAAATAGAAATTCCTCAAATTTCATTGACTAACCCAATTAGGGTTTACAAAGTATTTATAAAAATAAATCTTGTCAAGTTGGCAATAACTAGAATAAATGCTATCAATCATCAATTAAAAATAAGAAAAGATAAAAACTATAGTTTCACACTATTGAATCGAACAAGAAGCCTATACCTAATACAAATTTTGGATAGGTAACAGAAGAAGAAAGAATAAACGGAGAGACAGATTAAGATATTTTTTTTATCAGCACTCAAAGAGTATCCAAGAAGCTACTTATTAAAAACATTTGCTCTATACACTACATTTTATTATTAATGATTAAATAACGAAACTCATGTATTGCATTTTGATTTAACAGATAATTTATATAAGAAAATAAATAAATAGAAAAGTTTTTTTTGTCAATAAAAATTAATATTAGATGTGTATATCAGTATATATAATAATAATAATAATAATAATAATATATGAAAAAAAATACCTAGACCCTTGGTAAAGTCTAGATTAGAAGAAAACTTTAATTCTAATTTAATTAATTAAAATATGAAACTTAACTATCATGCATGCGTAAAAGCACTGTAATAATGCTCTCATAGAATTAAAGATACGCCGAATAGTCAAGAATCACAAATAAGTGGGATGAAAAAAAATTAAAATGTGACACTACAACAAAATAAAAACCAAAAAAAAAGAATGACTAGACAATTTTGTTTCAATCAGGAAGCATAGAAATCTCTAACCTATATGTTATTTCACACTATAGCTGGAATTAGGTAACCCATATCGTCATTATGCTTGATTTGATCTCATTTTTCTTATATAATAGACTTTTGAACTTATTATTTATAAGACCCAACACATTAATCAAATAACTAATTAAATTAGGGAATCACAAATTTCCCAATGCTTCCTAATAGGTACGTATTTGTCTGATAATTATAACTAATCTGAAGAAATTTTGCTCCACAGTAATTAATTTGTTTACGTTTAAAATTCAAGTCCCTTCCCTGGGCTAATTCTCTTTATATATAGTGCTGTGCATGTGTTTCTAAATAATCTGGAAAGAGAATTAAGAAGAAATGCGAATGATTACAGGGTTGTTTGTTGTTAGGTGACAAAAGCATGCAAATTTATAATCATAACTTTTTCGAAATCCTCAGCTCCATCAATAATTAAGTTCTAGTGATTGCGAAGGCTTTGGAACCACCAAGACCGAGCCAAGACCTTGATTAATTTCCTTCACCAATGTTCTAATAATTTGCAGTAGAGTAGGGTGAAAATGGAACAATAATGCATTAACCTAGGCTCAATCGAGAACTGTGAAAAAAGTACAGGTAAAATTAATTTCCTCGTAACATATAATTAACCACATCTTTTTTTATTCTACAATGATGCATTATTGGACTCTGCAGTTTGTACTTTGAGGGATTTTCTTAGCCAAAACTCAATAATATAAACCCATACGAAGCAGCTGAGTCATGAGAAAGAACGAAAATTGTAGTTACTTAGCCACGTGATGTGAGATGTATTAAATTTTCAAATGTCCGGTTTTCAGATGAAAGTTAAATCAAAGAGATATTAAATGCATATTACTATATATGAATGAGATATTAAAGATAAATATAAGGCATTTAATCTGCGAGATTCTGAATCAATTGGTACTATGTATAGCAATTTGATTTCTGAAAAGTGACATAACTTGTATTATTGAACTTGAGCTTTAATTGTTCTTGCTTTTAACTACTAAGCGAAGATAATATGTAAATCACCTTAATTTTTTTTAATTTCCCTTCGATTATTTAGAAAGTGAAAGGGGGAAGCTGGGGAGGGGCAAGGGTAAAAAGTTTAAAGCTAAAAAGAAAAACTATTATGAGTTACGAATGGGAAGATGCAGAGAAATGGTAGTGATGATTTGATAAGCGAAATAAAATTTGCAGAAATAATTTGGGGTTTGGTTTGTGTGGATTGTCATCATCCCTACCGACTAATGAAGAGACATCACAAGATGTCGTTTTCAAATGTTGAGTGCTATCTTTTGTTTTTCATAAATTGGAGTTTTTGTTGGGTGTCCTTGAGAATATTTTCTCTTGGCAGTAAGCCGGTAATTTGGTGCCAGCCACTTACCCCACAAATATTTTTTCCCCTTTTTGTTGACAGTGAACCCTCCCCCACACTAGCCCTTTTTATTTACATGATTGGACAAGAATTGAAAGCATTATGTCATTTTAACTGTTTCTCCCTTTGTAATTTTTGTTTGTTCCTCTTCCCAGATTCCTATATCATATTATTTCTTCCCCTCTCTTTCTTGTATTTTCATCGCTTGGAATTACTTTTCATTCAGTCACTTTTGTTTGCCACTGCTTCTACAAAAGCGTACAGTCATTTCATTTTTTTTTTTTAAGATGAAGCTACTCGATCTATCTGCTATTTTTTATGTAAAATTAACATATATATATATATATATATATATATATATATGCATCTTCTTGAACCCATATATAAATATGTAGGGGGGAAAACTATCCAGCATAAAATTAGATTTAATTATCATTCCGCGTCGTTGGCATTTTGCCAAGAAAACCATGTGCAAATGAGTCCTGATAAGAAGCAGAAAAACATAAATCATATAACATTTCTCTTGGAACTTTGCGAAGGCATGCATATATTGCAAACGCTAGAGCTATTTATGTTTTTACAGTTATACTGTTACATAGTGAAATTTCATGTTTCTTTTGGAACATCTGGCTGCTGTTGAACAATATAAATGCAGAAGGCCTCCAACTTTGGAATTTACATTTTGTTGTTTGATTGTGTCTTGAATCTTGTTCTACATTATTTGTTTGAAGAAAGAAATAAAAAATTTTATTGTCTGACAATATATGTTTAAAACATTTGTAAGAGTTCTCTTTTTTTTTTTTTTTTTTTTTTTTTATAATAGAAATTGTATTACCAATTTAAAAGGAGGATACAAGAGCTTAGCATGTTGTGAATTACTGTCTCAGCCTACAAGTCCGTTGCGAAAAGCCCTTCCTAGTCCGTTTATACTAAATGTATCGCTTAATAATTAAATCAACCTCTCTATTAAGAAGTGGAAACAAAACAAAATTTCCTTTATGACTATATTTCTCCACATGTTTACTACTCCAAAAAAATGTCTTACAACTTTTGATTTTAACATCCACTATACATTTTCATAAAGATATCATGAAAACCTAGACTGATCTTTATTCTATTATTGAATTCGGACCACCCTCTCCCTTCCTATTGTATATCATATTTGTTCCTTTCCGTTGTTTTTAGCGACTACCTCTCAACCACACCACCAACTCATTTGATCTTGCAGTTCAGGTTTTGCCAATGAATTTGCCACTCAATTGTTTTCTCTTCTAATATGAATCATTATCACATTGTCAATGGTAGATATCATATCCTTTTATATCATTTAGCACATCCCAATGCTTCCACGGCCAGTTAGTATTACCCACCTCTGAATTTACACACTTAAATAGTACATATTATAAACATGGTTCTAATTCCTGCCTCATTAGACTTCATATTCTAAGAACATACAAAGGAACTGTCCCTTTTGATCCCTTAAAACCCCTTAATACCGGTTGCCCAGGTTTGTCTTTAGCAGACCCATTAACATTCCATTTCACTTCATTGCTAGAAGGAGGGGTCCAAAATGTAATTGGCCTTGCAATTTTTTTACAGACACTATGATGCAGACTTAAATAGTTATCTCAAGATCGTAAATCTTCCTTATAAATGTATTGTTTTATTTCTAGATTAAACAACCTAAATGGTGAGAGACACCCCAAAAGAAATATTTGGTTTTTTTTTTTTATTCTAAATATTAAATATAATTGTAAGGAGTACTGTAAACCTCTCTTTTAAAGTAACAATTGCAATGATAGGTTCAGTGGATTAGATTTTTTTTTTTTAATGGGATTTGTAGGAAATTACTTTAAATTGAATTGATTTAAATATGAGTGTTTTCAGTTTCATCGTTTTTTCTGAATTTTTGGTATCTTTGGATGCTACGTACCCCCTATAAGCAAGCTTTGAACCATGGATTACATTAAACCAATAAATTTCAAATAAATATAATATCCCAATTACATATACAATTTTGATATTGATATAACTTATTGGCTGTTTAAATTCACGCCCAACACTTATATGGCCGGTATGGGGCTGGCCAACTTGCCTACTCTAGTACTCCCTACGGCCTTATTATCGTATGACTTTGTTTTGGTTATTTAGTGAAATGTACTCTACATTGAATAAATTCAGACAATCCTAGTCCTACTGCGTGTAAGGATTATGTTGGGTTTTTATTAGCCGCCCTGCCCCTAAGAGGCTCATACTCTAGAAACAAACAAGAATCAATTATTACATTTACAACTGTCTTCTTCGTTAGTTAAAGAGGACCATTTGTTATTTATTATTGTCTTATCATCTACGTTACCAGTCAGGTTATCTCTGGTCCGATCGGATCTTATGTCTATTTCTTTAGCTTTGCTTATAAATGCTCATGGTGATAAAAGCTTTCCCAGTTCAGGTATCAGTATCATTTAATTGCCTGTATCTCCTCCTCTTGGACAAGTAACGTGATAAACTTTTTCCTCATATATCGGAAACAAATGAAAAAGCTGGCAAGGCAAACCTGTTTTCAAGCAATGGAAGGTCGATAAAACTGCTCTTGGATGTTAAACAGAAGAATAATATATTGAAAAGGATAGAAAGAAAGAATTTGTCATGAGATGAGGAAGAATATCTTGCTCCAGGCCTTGACGATGCCACCCTAACTTAAAAACTGATGATTTAGGTTGGTTTTTTTATTTTATTTTTTTCAAGGGTTTCTGTTGCTTAGTGAAGAGCCGACACGAAGATTTGGCGAGCACAATCGTCCAGGTGTGCCTTTCTGAAGATGTCATAAAGTTTTAATGAATTGAATTTTTATGTATGCGCAGGCTGAAGCCCAGGGTTCGAGGAGAAAGCGAGACCACAAGGATTTAATAACATTTACCATGATATACTTTTAATAAAGCCCCTTTCATTTCCTACCTGGGGATTTCTGAGATCAAAACGTCTGAATAAAGATTAAATTTTGTGTTTCAAGATATGAATCTTTTGGATGGAGTTCATGATGGATTGTTGGAGTGGGCTAAGTCTTCTAAAGGAAAATGACGATTTGGGTTTAAGCCCAGGATGTAAGGGAAATAATTTGGGAACCCAAATGTGGGTCTGCCTTATCAAGTGTACCATAGCCGAAAGGGAAAAATCTTTTATTTACATCAAATTGTTTATATTGAAAATTATTCAAAAAATAAAAATAAAAAATAGGAGTAAAATTTTCTTTCCCGCAGACTTTTTGCAAGCATTGAAAAAGCCACAGTGTATAAAACAGATGTTACAACATACATATTAACCAGAAACCCTTAGCAGGCCTTTTTGGCCCACGGCAAATTAGAACTTCAGGCACCCAAAACGGTCAAAAATGTCCATGCATGACCAAAATCAACCGTGGTGACCCTCCAACTTGACTGCAGTGAGCAGATGATCTCTCATCATAAGAACAAAAAAAACCATGATATACTCAATTGGTGAAAGCTTTTATTTTACATGTGGACATTCCTATATGCATAAACTTGATAATATCTCGATTGTAATCTTAATCTACGATACGCTTATCTCTAATGTCTAAAAATCCTAACTTAAGTTTGATATGATAATGTGAAGTCTCTTCTCTTTAAGATTTCAATCAAGATATTATTTTTGGTTCATGTACAGCACCTTAGTTTAATTGTTATGCTTAATGTCACTTTATTACATCCTTTACATGCAGATACAAGCTGTTTTCTGCACTGATGACATTTGAAGGACTCCTGCTCCTACTCAACAAGATCAAATGAGAGCAGGAATCAGCTATTCCACAAACACAATCTAGAAAGGTGTTCCAAAATTCTTGCATCTTGACCCTTAGGGTTTGGCCTAACAGTAAGGGTCTTAGTCATCCAAAGTGGTTATTAGGATTCAAGCTGCAGTGAAGTTAATAACCTTTGATTTATTCGGTCTGTGATTGCGGATCTAAGTGGTCATAGACCTTCGGTTTTAAATTACCCGATTAGTTAGGATTGATCGACTAGTATGGATAGGAGTTTCCGAGTCATCAAAAAAAAAAAAATTCTTGCGTCTTGTAAACACAGCTATGAAGAACATAGACATAAATGAATGTGTTCCTTATAATGCCCCTCTCATTCAGTTTTCTTCGTGGATGGGTGGAGATTGTGATGGTATGCCGTTATCCATATATTAGAATCATTCTGAAGTTACAAGAGATGCATGCTTATCGGATAGAATGATGGCAGCTAACTTGTAACTTCTCCCAAAAATAGGATCTTATGTTTGAGGTATCAAAAGAATTAACTCTTTCTTTCTGACATCTAGGTTTTGACCTGGATTGTTTTCCTGTGGTGGTTGCCTACCTTAGGATAAAACACAGAACGATTATTATTGCTAACTCTTGTTACCAATTATATATTTTGCTTTTGTAAATTGTCACTGTAGTTATGAATGTGGCGCTGCAATAAAGCTTCACTCATACATCTCGGAGTGGGTGTCAGTTTGCTTTAGAATGTTGCTTTGCTTCTGTATGATCTGTATATTCTGTTGAAAAGATTTAATTTCTGTAGATCTAGGGTCTCAATTCAGTTAATTGGGAATGTCCTTACTCATCAATGTTATTCAAATGCAGAATTTTGGAAACAAGTTCCTCCAACTGAGCCCTGTCGAGTTATTCTTGGTGATCACGGGAATGTGCTGGTCAGCTACTAGCCCATGGGATTTCTGACGTTCATATGGATTCAAGTTTTGTTAGTGTGGAGCAGGTCTCGAGTTTACAACTTGTTAAACCTCCTTGTCCAGGAATTTCTAGTCATCAAATTGTCGAGTCTGAGACAATATGTCAAATTGCATCATCGTTGTAAGTCAAATGACATAGAAGCTGCATTCTCCGTTTGTTGGTGCTGATTACTGGATGATGTCTTTAGTTTCACTCTGGATGATGTTCAGACAACAGGACCAGTTTCCAAAGTAAAAGATAATGTTTGCCTGTAGATGTTTGATCTGCCCCTCGAACATTAATCTTATTTGAAAACAAATAATAATTGAATGATTGGTTTTTGGCTTTGCCTGCAGGTATTGGAGTCTGAATGGCCTTAACTCTTCTGATACAAGGAGTTTGTCATACAGAGCAGCAATGTAGGCACATGGTACAAGCAAATGATGAATAATAATCCTCTCACTTGATAAAAGTATTCATCACATATAATGAAAAAAATTACAACATATTGTTTGCTTTTACCATAAAGCGAAATAATGAGGACTCGATCTTCACCATTCAATAGCCTTCCATCGCACCCACTATTACTTCCATCCCAATTAAAGTGTCATCATCAATCATCATCATCCATTTCCTTCACCCTGAACTAGGCATGACTGTTACTTAAAATCAGAATATTTTCAAATCAACAAGAAATACCAAGCAACAATATTGTCTTCTGAACAAGTCAGCACCAGCATGTTCAGCAGAGTTGATTTAAATTACACTTGGGTCTTTTTATCAACTACAGAAATGGCATCTTCTATAGCTTGAACAAATGTGGCAATCTTGTATGTAAAAAATCCCACTAACATCGGTATTAAATCTAAGTGCATATATCCAAATTCAGGGACCACAATCCTGCATCAAAAATGATAATGTCAGCATTAAAATCAGGAAGGCAATGAGAGCTGCTAGGGTGGACATAACTATCTTTAATCCTACAATGGAGTATAGTCCACTAATAATGCAGTTTAAAAAATGGAAATAATTTTGTAAATCTGAGTCTCATCACATTACATCTATTACTGAGAAGCATTCCGTATAATGAAATCATATAACATGTATCACACTTAAATTCATGAACATAGCAGTTGCAAATCTTACAGAAATAGAAAGAATGATTTACAAGGGGGAATTTCAAGGTCCAAAGCATAGTTCAAAAAGGACCTAGTCTGGCACAGAATATATTTCCTAATTTAAATGAACAATAGCAAACTAACACCAACATATAACAGCACAACCAAAGGAATTGAATACTTGTCTAAGGACCATTTAAAGCTCCCAGCCTATCTATTTTTGCTTAATTTCTCCATCCACATATCAATTTCTCAGCTTAGATTCAGTTTTCAGAAGAGAAGTCATCAATGGTAAGACAAAGCAAAGTTACTCACTCATTCCACCGGTTATAAATCATGACCAACACAACAGGAACCAGCAGCCTTGGCTGCCCAGCTGCTCCCCTGCAAGCAAAGATCTGATGAGCTAAAAACTGAGATGCAGCCATCAAAATGCATAAGAATTAGGAACGTGTCTTCCACAATATCAACTAATCAAGTGATGAAAAAGAGGAAGCAGAGAAAAAGAACAAAGCTCTTGGTTTTTATCTTCTTTAAAGGGAGACTTAACAGCAGAGAAAGTATTTAAGTTTGATTCGTAGGATATGCATGGTAGACACATGTTTCTAAAGAGTATTTGAATGTTTTAGATGGTAGGTTATGTCAAATAAAAAAATATATATATAGAGTAAGTCAAAATATATTCAATGTCTTAAGTTGGTAACCTATTTCAGAGATTAAATTTTGTCTAAGTTGAGATTAATATCAATTATCTGTTTTTCAAGTGGAAAGAAAATTTTCTGACTGATCTTTGATATATATGTTAGATTCACCCTAAGGCAATAGCAAATAACTTATTATTAATTACTCATCTTGGTTATACTGCTTCTGACTTTCAGCTATGCATCTTATTTTCCCTATTCATATATTAACAACTTAGCTAAATTATCAGCAAAGAAGTGTAAAAGTATAATTGATGGTTTACAGTTCAAGAATGTCAAGGCAATGTAGGAAGCATCAACACAAGGTAGTTAACATCTGACAATAAAGGCAAAATTAAACACATACTTAATAAGCCCCTTAGCCCCATCCGCCATGGAATCCACAGTACTCCCCAGCATGCGTATATACACCAAGGAACCAAGCAAACCAGCTCCAAAGCTATGTACAAGGAAATAACCGAAGGATCAAGCATCATGGTGAGAGAATGAATTTCAGACATCATTCTCACTTCTAACTTGCTCGATAATTCCTTTTAGAGGCCAATGGTTTGTGAACTTTAAGTCATTTTAGACATTGAGAAAACTTCTTGAACTTCTATTAGGTATATCATCCATTTTAAATATAAGGAATTGATTAAAAACAATATTGATATCAATTTTAACTACAACCACAAGCTGATAGACAAGTGGCTCGGTTCAAATGTACAAAGAATTGAAAAATGTGAGATCATATACTTACCTAGCTGCAACTACAGGAGAATAGGAAACATAAGCTGAGACTAAACCGATACCACCTATACCAAGAGTGAGAATCTGCAACTTTCTCTTCAACTGTAACAGAGAAAACTTAAAAACTAACAACACAACAAAACAAAAGGACTTAGCATAAATAAATTATGAAATATACCAGAGACTGCAAAAGGTACCTTAAAGTATTGCTCCCTTGATTGAGCAGCCAATACTTCTGGATTCCCTCGAGGCCGCTTCAATTCTCGAAACATTACATCCTACAAGCTAAAACTTAATTAGAAGCTGAAACTCAAACAAATCCCTTCCAAATCAGAAATTATAATGAACACAACAAAGGAAAGCTTTGTTTTCTCTGCCAGAAAAGAAAAAAAAAAAAAAAAGAAAATTCAACAATAGTTTTATGCTTTGAAGTGCAAGCAACATATAGGAGTACATAGAAGAGCGTTGTTTCTGACAAAGGAGGAATGACAATTAGGTGAAGGATCCAATACAAAAGGTAGGCTCATAAGGCTTAAGCTTTAGATTGAATCAGTTATCAATGTTTATGTCAAATGCTTGCTGAAAGAGCGAGCATGGTGATATCAAAACACAAAAGCAAATGCTGATCTCCCAAATAGAAGATAAACCACAAAATGAAAAGCAAATCATCTTTCGCTTTGGCGCTAGTAGAATCCTACCATCTCCATCTTATTCAATTTATAAGTACTAGTTTACCAAAAATTACCCATATAGATGCAGTAACTTACACTGCCTCCAGTTGCAGCCTTAGTTGCTTTATCCCACTTCTCTTGCTCACGGCGTGTAGGTGCTAATTTCCATCTGCGTGATGGGCTGCCACTGCTCTGGAGATATTTCAATTCCCACATGGAAATTACAAAAACAGTTAAGCAACTTATAACAATAATATGAACAGTATGAGTGCAAAGGCAAAAGCATTATTTTACCTGAATGGCGGCCTCAACAGGCTGCTTCAATTCAGCCCTCGAAGGTGCTGTAAGCTCTTTACTTAAATCAACTTCAAGACTATAAATATATATATATATGCCCATAATTCAAGCAAAATTTTAGCAGAAATTTAAAAAAAAAAAAATACATTGTCTGAAGGAAGGCAGTTAAATTTAACATCAAAAGTGAGAACAAACCTGTCAAGGCTCATAACTCTATTTAAGCTCAGAAACCCAGACGACTCTTCCTGTATACACCCAAAAAAAATAAATAAATAACAAAGTTTTGATGGTCAATTAAGAAGAATCGCTAACAAATATATAAAAAGAAATGGTGAAGAACCTTAACAGGAGTGTTTAGAACAGAAGAAGACTCATCAGGATCCTCAATCAATCTCTTCATGCGGCCCATGAATTCACTGTTCCAAATAAACTCATCAGAAGTTAAAGGGTCCTCTTTCTCTCCGCCCCAGTACTTGCGGAGCTTAGTGGTGGTGGGTGGGCCACCATAATCACCAGGAGCGACACCGGTGGACCATTTCAATGGCTTCTTCTTCGGGAGAATAATTTTGGCCTGTCTTGGGTCAGGTATTGCAGGCGTTGAAGAGTCCGAAGAGATTGGAGCCGTTGTTGAAGCAATAGATATATAGTTGAGAACAGCCATGATTTGAGTGGTAACAGAAGCCCCTGATTGATAAATAAAGAACAATTTCTGACGATGACCAACGAAAATACCTGCGTGTTGTGTAAAATGAATTAACACGTGTACGCAATACTCTGGCCCATGGTTCTATATTTAATTTCCCTTTTTGTTTTTCAAAAAAGAATTTCTATTGTAAAAACGATGCCGTATACCAGATCGGTATATTCAGCGCAAAGTGGCGGGCACTTCTCTTCTTTCATCAAAAATTAAAAATGTTCATCAATAATAAATGCAATTATTTAAGGTTTAAAGTTTATTAAAAATTATAGCTTTTAGGTTTACGTGGTTGAATGTGATGATTTTGATTATTGTTTTGATAATTTAATTATAAATTCGATCAGACAAATTGTCAACCCAATTTGCTTAAATAATGGTAATTGAAATATTTTACATCAAATTAAGAGATAAGTGTAAGAATAAGAAACCAATATGGGTTATGTAAAACATAGGTAAGTATTAAATTTATTGACATTTTACCTATATTGTCTAATTTTTTTAAAAATCAATTCAATTTCATATAAATATATTTATACCCTTGTCAATCAAATTATTGAGACAATAATCAAAATTATCAAATTTTGTCCATAAACCTAACATAAGAATTTAATAATTGGATGTAATGATTTTTTTTTTTTTTTGACTTTATATTTTAAGAGTTAAAAAAAAAAAACTCAAATGAGAGTTAAAATTTGATAGGTTTGAGGAAATTAAATAATTATATTATTAATAGGGTTACGGTTATTAGTGATATTTCTATTTACCTGAAAAGTATTATTTGAAGGCCGAAGCACTTATTCCCTCCAAAAATTTCTCTTAATGATAAAATTTTATCTATTAATTTTTAAAATTTAAATATTTATTAGTGAAGCATTTTTCAAAAAATTTTATCAAAATTTTTTATAAAATAACAAAAATACCTTCACTAAAAAAAATTATAATAAAAATTTTTAAATATAATAAAACTTATTTAAAAAATTAAAATTTTAAAAAAGGGTACTTATACTAGATGGCCAAAAAAGGCATTTGGTTCACTTGGTAATCAAATTTAATTATTCTATTTTTAACGAAGATGTTGGTAAAAAAACAGTTAAAAATGGTCGAACCTATGTCAGTCAATCGTTTTTAACTACCATTAATTCCAAAGATAGTTAATAGTTAAATTTGATTATTCAATGAATTGGATAGTCTTTTTTGATTATCTAATTTAATTTTAAATAGGTACTACTACGGACATCAATGACTAATTTTTTTATTGTTAATTTTAAGTTTTTATCTTTTTCATGTTTTTAATTTATTTTATTATTATTTTAATATTTTTTAATTCTTATGATTAGAAAATTAAAAATATATTTTTTTAATCATTTATATTTTTACCATTAATTGATAAATTTATTCATTAACTAAATAAAGAAATATTTATATTTTAAAAATTAATTAGTAAAATTTTATTATTAAAGAAACCTCTGACATAAATAGATAGTTTGGTCTTATTTAAAATATAAATATATGGTTTATAATAAAATATATATTCTATTAAAAATAAGCAAATCATAATCATTCGTTATTATTAATGTACAGATGCATAAGAACATTAAAGCTTAGGAAAGCTCATATAAAAAGAGGATCTGCGACTCAACTACCGATTAACGTCACCGGCCATTGGAAGAATTAAAACCTTCGTGCTTGTTCCATAATGTGATCCTTCAAGCATTGTAAACTTAACTGAATAAATGTCATCCAAAACGTTCAATTTGAAATCAATTCCATATCAGCCTACTAAATATAATTGAAGCTTGAACCTATCGAGACTCCAATTAAATTCGAAAAAATATTTGATTTTAAATTTAATTTGAATTAAACTCAAATATAAATTTTCAAATCGGCTTTTAACAATTTGTCAAGTTCAGTCTTAAGTACACAGAGTTTCAAGTCCCTCTTAAGATGTGTTGAAATAATAATACAGAATGATGAGCCGAGATAAAAATATATAAAAATCAGAACTTCATATTCATCTAAAATTTAGATACGATGATTTTTGAATTTGATATAGAAATCCAATTAGGGGAATCTAATCTTTTTTCGGTTCGTAATGTTAAAAATATGATAAATATTAATTTTTTTATCCGAATTATGTCAAGTGAAAATTTCTTATTTTTGAAGTTAAAAAAAAATTTCACATTTTTTTCAAAAATCAAACCTTATATTAGCGGTCAAAAAAAGAGTTTTGTTAATTTATAAAATATATAATATTATATAATTAATATCATTTACACCTCTAAAGTATAAACAAAATATTTTCTTTATTAATTTTAAGATTTATCATTTAAACATTTATTTTCAATTAAAAAAATCAAAACTCAAACATTAACTTCAATCAATTTAAATATGCAATTATACCCATTACAATTAAAATCAAGTTAGAATCCCATCAAAATAACTTGATTCTATTAAGATTGCATCATTTGATGTGATTTTGGTCAAACTGCATAATTTAAGCATGATTATGATTAAAATCACATTATCTTAATGTGATTTTAATTAGATTTACATTAATTTAGAGCAAATCCAATCAGCATTGATCATATTTTATTGCAATTGGTAGTTATATATTTTAAATTTTATTATTTTATAAAATAATAGTGAAAATATATATGAATAATATTTGCGGGTAAAATATATTTATTATTAATTTAATTAAAAATTATATAAAGTATTTATATCAATATATATATCACAAAAATTAGCTGACTTTATTAACCGTGTTTTTCCAATATGGGAAAACATTTTTTTTTTTCAACTTTTAGATGCGGATGGAGCGTCCCAAAACAAGAAATGGGTAAGATGCCATCCCTTTCATTCTTGAACATGTCGTTATGTTCAATTTTATATAATAACTCGGCACCTAACGTTTTTGTCCAAACAAACAATTTTCTATTTTTAAAATTTCAAAAGCCTACATACCTTTATACCATATGTTTTATTTTATTTATTTATTGGTAACGAATTATGTTGTAATTTGTTAGTATTCGTGTCTGAAAACCCAGATCAAGACGTGGTGATAGATTCGTGTTTGGACCGTAGCATAGACTCGGTTGCACCAAATCCTTACCAAAGGAACAACATTATATTTTTGTTGAACGCCTGTAACGAACGGTTAACGTGGCATGCTGTGATTGATTGGTGTGAGTGCGACGCTTGTCCTAATCCGGAATTAAGCATATCAATTAATTAATTATGTAAAGTAAACAAAACCTCTAATGTGAAGACTTTTACAGCAACACTACTGGACTAGCAATAGCAATAGCAATAGCGAAGAAACACAGAAGAATCTCTTTAGACTTGTACCGGAACCCTAATCTCTCTCTCGGAGATCGGCTATGGCTTCCCCTAAAGATCGCGAAACGTACGTTTACGTCGCCAAGCTAGCTGAACAGGCAGAGCGCTACGACGGTTAGAATTTCATGGCACTTTTCTCGCTCTTTCTCTGTGTGTATTTTTTTTAGCTGTTTAAAGTTTAATTTCAGGTTTTGTTCGATATGATCTTGCTTTGATTTTGATAACGTTCAAGGGAGGGGAAGTTAGTTGTTTCTTGTGTTTTCATTTATTTTTCGCTTTTAGTTGTTATAGAACACTTGAAGTGATGTTAGTGAGTGTATTTTGGAGTTATGCATGGATCAATTGTTATACCTTTGCCTGATTTGACTTGAGATATTGCCTGGAAATAGAATTCTTGTTTAGTCTCCTTTTATTTGATGCATACGTCACTATTCTGTATCAGGATCTGGTTTAAATTAACTAATTTTAGCCTATTTTTCTTTTATAGAAAATAGCTTGTGGAAATTCTTTTTTTTTTTTTTTGGTAGAGTCTTCTCTCATCTGAATAAAAAATCTGTTTATTTGCAGTATGTCAATCTGTATGAATTATAGAATTAAGTCTTGTTATTCTTTGATTTGTTTGTGCATTTTTTTCCCTGGAAAATTGGGCAGAAATGGTGGATGCAATGAAAAATGTTGCAAAGCTTGATGTTGAACTGACTGTTGAAGAACGCAACTTGCTTTCTGTTGGGTACAAGAATGTGATTGGTGCTCGAAGAGCTTCATGGAGGATACTTTCATCAATTGAGCAAAAGGAAGAAGCAAAAGGAAATGAAGTGAATGCCAAGCGGATTAAGGAGTATAGGCAGAAAGTTGAATCTGAGCTCTCAAGCATTTGCAATGATATCATGACTGTCATTGATGAGCATCTCATCCCTTCAGCTTCTGCTGGTGAATCATCTGTGTTCTTCTATAAGATGTGAGGGATCATATACTGCCAAGGTTTTGGTTGTGTAATGTGTATGTTGATTTCCAGAGTTTGAGAATTTTGATCATTGATGCAGGAAGGGAGATTATTACCGATATCTTGCTGAATTCAAGGTTGGTGAGGAAAAGAAAGAGGTTGCTTCTAATTCAATGAAAGCATACGAGGTACTAGTGAATTCTCAATAATTTCTTTACATTCATATTTTGAGTATGTTAATGAACTAAGGGTCTCTTGGTTTTTTCCTGATTTATTTTCAGTGAACTATAGTTTTTCTGCATTGTTCAATATTTCTCCCTTTTGAAGTAAAGTTTATTTCTAATTTTATCCATTTGCAGAAAGCTACAAGTGCTGCAGAGGCTGATTTGCCTCCTACACATCCTATCCGATTGGGTTTGGCATTGAATTTCTCAGTCTTCTATTATGAGATCATGAATTCCCCCGAAAGGTTTGTAGATGCTGTTTTCAATGTAGTTAGTGAGAGTCCTGTTCTTGAATCAATTTTTTTGACATAGAAGATGATCTTTAATCCCTGTCTTGTTTCTTCAGGGCTTGCCACCTTGCAAAGCAAGCTTTTGATGAAGCTATTTCAGAACTGGACACCCTGAATGAGGAGTCGTACAAAGATAGCACCTTAATTATGCAGCTTCTTAGGGACAACCTCACTTTATGGACTTCTGATATCCCTGAAGATGGAGGTGATTTGTTGAGGACTTAGTCACAGTTAAACTTTAGTTCAGATGTGTGATTACTCTTTGATAGTTGCATTGATGAAGTTTTATGTCTTCAGATAGTTGCATCTAGATTTGGCTTTTTTCGGTTTTTTTTTTTTTTTTCAAGTATGATTTCTTTGAATGATTTCAGGCTTAATTTGTTTTGAGACTTCTTGTGTATACAGTGTTCAATAGTTTTACCTTATTTGATTGTTATAAGGTATATGGATTTTGCCTTGTTTGTTCTCATGTGTGTGATATTTTTTGTTATGACATATTTGGTATTTCGTCTCACATAGAGTAAAATTTGGATAAGTGGATTAATGTAATAGAATGAGATGCAGAAATGATACAAATTTGCCATCTATGAACTGGGTAAGAAATGACTGATTTTGTAATGTGCTATATGTTTACATGAATTTAAATTAATGAGTGGAGCTTTGAGAAAGATCCCATTCCATTAATCAACTTTCTAGTCTATCACACTCGAGTAATAAGAAATCCAAGTCAATATTCTTCTACTATGCACAAAAAAAGTGTTCGATGCATTCATACTAGACTTTAAGAGTTGGTGACCAACGTCAAAATCACTATACAGTCCGCATGTATATAGATAAACTTATAGGTATACAGTAAGAGATAATAAGTGCATTTATAACCAGATTCTTTTGTTACAATTCTTGCAGTTGAATGATGCATCCATCAAACTTATCATATGAAGAGATGTTTTGTTAAAGTGAACTTAGAAGTTTCAATTCTAAGAAACCATGGGTTGCAGGACTCTTTCAGAATTAAAGTCCAATATATCTCTGAGTCACATGTCTGTTGAGGCTGATAGCCACCATAGATAATTGCTAAAAGTAAAAATATGAGCAGAAAAGAATGGGCATGGACCAATCTTGATGGTGGAAAAGGAAGAAATTATAATTTTTCAAGGGTGCGTGTGATCTACATTTTGTTAGGCGAGATACACAAAAGTGTATTGTCATGAAGATTAGTTATGTTCTCTTGGGCGGGTTTCAGTGTTTGACTCGTGATCCATGTCAATACTCTTTCAGTAATGTAGGGAAAGCTAGCTGCTGATTGAATGTCTACATAATCTGATCCTAAAGGATGTCAATTTTTGCGTTTAGAAGCATTGGTAGAAGACTGTTTTCTTAAAGAGTCTTTAATTAAACAAAACTTCCTTTGTGTGCAAAAATAATTTGTATTTTCCATTACAAACACACGCCCATGTATTAGCTTGTATAACTTAATCCCGCTTATTTTCTTTTTCTTTACAACTTTCAAGCACCTTCTATCTAATTTCCTCTTATGTGCTACTGTAACAGAAGATGCCCAGAGGATGAATGGCACTACTAAAGTTGGTGGGGTAGAGGATACAGAGGTGGGTTATACACGTTTCAAAGCAACAATTAGTGTTGTTACTTTCCACTTATTGACATAATGTTTTCCTCTCTGTGCAGTGATCAAGGGAGCAACTTGGCCTTGCTACGTGTTTGGGGCGAAGGGACAAGACTTGATAGTGAATCTAGCGGTTACTTAAAAAAGGCCCCTTGTATTTTGCTTGCTGTCTTTTTCTTTTTAAATTGCCATATTATGGTGTGGTTTACTGTAGCATAATATGTCCAAACATGATGATTGGTCCTACTGGTACTCATCCAAGTGTTCACTATTTGTGATGGCGGATGGAGTGTAGAGGCTTGGCCTGATTACTCGAAGGTGTTTCCCTAATTTGATGTAAACGCCACAGGAGCATTTCTGCTCTTAGGGTTTCGTCTATGCTTATGTTTGAAGTTGGTAGAAACTGCTTGCATCTCACATCATTATTATTATGAACTCTGGTTTTGTTCCAACGAAATGTGTCCCACATTCTAACTGGTGATTGATTGGATAGGCCGTTGCCATATGGCTTTGGAACTTGTAAGCATTATTAGCCTTAGGACTGAAATGATTGATGAAGATGCTTTTGAATATAGAGTTGATGACAAGAGGTCTGGATTGGTCTGGTCCCTTTCTTTGCTGTAGATGTAGTTGGAGCTGAGAACATTGAATCCTTTCGATTCGTCCAAATCCCTCTAGTCTCTGTCTCTGACTTTCAGTTGTCTTGTTTCTTTATTTCTTGAAGTCAATCGATTTGCCTGAAGGAATTCTCGAAATACTCCTTCAAATGTAACATACACAAAGAGAACTTTGAAATCAACACCAGGTAGATGTTGTTTGTAAACTAATTTGGACAAAAGATTACTGACAAGTAGGGGGGAGGGGGAGATTAGACGAATATCACTAAGCAACAAGTGCTTCGTTTTCACCACTAAGATTGTCAAATCTAAAATTAAAATTATCATATAAACAAGTTCCTTATATCTCTTACCACCACATACGCGAAATTAAGTCATCCATGGCGGAGAAAGAAGGCGGCATTGTGAAGAAAGGGCATGCAGAAGGCCTGAAAATGGCAATCTCTTTTCTTCAAGAATTTGAACTCCCAGCAGGGCTTCTCCCCCTAGCAGAGGTAATCGAAGTTGGGTATGTGAAAGAAACCGGGTACGTGTGGATCGTGCAACAAAATAAAAGTGGAGAGTTTAAGATGATAAATAAAATTGTGAGTTATGATAGTGAAATAAATGGTTATACTGAGAAGAAGAAGATCAAGAAGCTCAAGGGAGTGAAGTCCAAAGAGCTCATGCTGTCGCATCCTGTCAGTGAAATCAAAGTCGATGATCCACCAACCGGCAAGATTCACTTCAAAAGTCTCGCTGGGATCACCAAGACTTTCCCTGTTGAAGCATTAGACGCTGGCCAGTAATTAATGAATCAATAATTGTCCTTGTTATTAATGTTTGTGTGTGTATGTTCTGATGAGGGATGTGGAGGCCTACATATACATATATATATACCAGGCTTTCTCTGAGAAGGTTTCTTTCAGATGACCCTTGTTTATATTCAGAATAAAATCTATACTCTATAATAAGATTTGGTTGGTGATTGGCACCATCACCCAGAAAAAAAAAGTTTTGGGATTTCGAGGAGACTCAAACTCAACAGAACGGTCTTATTTACCAGAGGAGACTAACAGAATTACCATTTTCTTGGATCTCTAAAACAAAAGTTGTTAGCTAAAGCCATAAGTAATGGTAATCTGTTCATAGAATCAGAAAAAAGATTTGTTCTGTAGCCTACCTTACATTTAAGTAAGTTATTTCCTTGAAAATAATTTATACTATTTTGGAATGACTCGATCTTAAACGATGCTAGCTAAAGGAAATTATAATTTGGAAAATTATAGTAAAGCCTATCAGAAGAAATAAAAACTGAAACGAGAGAATATCTAATCAAAACTCAGCTGGGTGAAAACGAATATTGAAGAGGCAGAAAAAGGTCAAAAAGTTAACATGAAGATGATAAGGGATAAAAAAAAAAAGTCGATAATTCATCCTCTTTTTTATTTTCAGTACAATCCAGCAGGCATCCAACGATTCAACAGTGTCACCAACCAGCCAGATCACATCGCCCATCTCTCTCTATCAACAACGCATTAAAACTAGAGAGAATGGATCGCATAAGTTAATCGCACTGCTTTTCAGCTTTTCTTCAGACACTAAAACAAAACCAGCATCGTATGTAACCAAAAGTTTGTTCTAAAGAAAGGTGAAGGAAAAGAGAGAGAGAGAGCGAGCTAATAATGGGTTTAAAGTAGAAGGATTAAAGCAGAAAGCATGCAAATATATAAGAAGAGAATATATAAATTCAAATGTGAAACTCCTGAAACAATTGTATAGCTGACTATATCACAGGTAAAATTGGTAGTCCTAGTAAGACTATTGAATTGATAAGTTCGTTCTTTGGACAATTAATATTGGCTGTGGGGGCTTGAGCCATCACAAAACATCAATGAATATGTATTCTATAGAATATAACTTCTCACAGACTCCTCCAAGTTTTGATGGCTTGGGCAGATCATCTCCTTCACCTTATCCCCATTCTTGTAAATTTTAAAAGTTGGAATGGTTCTTATTCCCTCAGCTTTTGCTATTGCCAAGCTCTCCTCGACGTCCACCTTCATTTAAGTCAGAAAAAAACCAAAACCATTTATTTATCATGTCTATTTTAAATAACATCCATATTTGAATTATTTTGGTAAATAACATTTCATTTTATTCTTTTGTTAAGAACACCTAGAATCCCCATCCATTTGAGTCCTATACAAACAAAATCAGAAAGGTTGAATTCAGAAGCCTGGGGAAAATACATGGGAAAGAAACTCAAAATTATTTAAGAACTTAGTAAAAATAATGCAATTAAAGTCATTAAAGAAAGTTTACAATTAAGACCAATGATCCAGTCAAGTAAGGGCAATTGAAGGGCAATAAATTACCTACCTTAAAAAAATGGACTGATGGATATCGGATGCAGAGTGTATTTACAAATGGGGATATTTCTTCACATTTTTCACTGGACTCTACTCTAAAATGAACTACGGAAACACCTGAAATCGGATATCAAAGATGAGATATGCTGAATAGCAGAAGAGAAAAGACAAACAAGTAACACTATGTCATCTCACCAGGTGATGATATAGCAGTTTTAAAATTTGGTAGGCTTGAAACCTCTTCTACCTCACCACCCAATTTCATATTATTTGTAAATTCCCTGCTAGATTTCCTCAATTCAATTTGTGCAAGGTGCAGAGATTCAGCAACCTCATTGTCTCCAGGAAGTTCTTTCCTCAAAGCCTCATAATCTCTGACAGCTTCTGACCACCTCCCAAGCTACAAAACCAACAACAAAAGATACAAAAATCAAGTCATTATATGCTGACAAGACATGCTATGCAAAACACACAAATATACTAACATAAAACGGAAAATGTCTATTCACCTTTCCATTTGAGACAGCCCTGCGAAGAAGAGCCTTTGTGTAATTTGACTGTATTTTTAGGGCTTCGTTGCAGTCCTCTATGGATTTTTCATAAAACCCAAGCTTGGACCAACAAACTGCTCTATTACAATAAAGAACAGGGTTGCAACTATCATATTTAAGGCCTTCCCCATAAGCTGAGCAGGCTTCTGCATATCTTCCAGAACTGAAAAGATCATTACCATGAGTACGTGCCCTTACCACCATTTTCACATTCTTTAACATTGTTGCAATATCTAAATCACTGCTATCAACAAGCACAGCCTTCTCTGCTGCTGAAACTGCATTCTCAAATCTGCACCACATCTACCATCTATTCTCACCTACCCCAAATAAATAAGGAAAATAAAATGAATTTGAATTTTCATATTTCAGAGCTCACCTTCCAAGTGCCATCTCAACCTGTGCTTGGACATAGAGTACATAAGCTTCTGCAACCATACCAAAGAACTTGACTTGTGATGCAGGGGAATAATGTTCAAATCTAGGTATGTTTGACAGGCAAATATCTGCATCTTCAATTCGCTGGAGTTTCAACAGGGCTTCAGCTTTGCAAGCAACAAGCTGTAAATTTCATTCTAAAATATTCAGGCAATCTAAAATGCAGTTCTATATCAGTCAGAAGAAGATGAAAATGTCAGGATAGTAGTTACACCTGAGGAGAGGAGTCTACTCCAATTGCCATTGCTGCATCAGTTTCTCTGACAACACTCTTCCAATCGCCAATCTTCCTGCTATCTGCACATCGGTTTAGATGATTCTCAAATAATTGCAATGTATGCAACTCAGCAGAATCCGGGTGCTGCCCAGAGAAAAAGAGGTGACGCTTGACACTCTCAACCTGACCTAATCTGAAAAAGTAACCCAGTTAAATTGTTGCTCCAAGAAAATTAATGCTTAAACAATGAAAAACAAGATGTTCATTAAAAAAAAAAAAAAAAAACCACCAAAATATGAGAGAAGCATGAAGATCAGTTAAATGACTATAGAAAATTGAATGATACCATATCAAGCATAACTAGAAAACCTATGGCATTCTTAAAGTTTAGTGAAAAACAACAGATTAGATTACAGAACAAAAATGATAGAAAGATCTTCTTTGAAAAGCACTTGAATATCAAGACGAATGATGTGAGAGCACAAGGAAAACTATAAAGTTGAATCAATCACATAGCAAAGTAAAATGAACCTTACACTTCAACCACTTGTATCCAAGAAACCAACCAGATCAACCCATTTAACACTCCTATAAATGATGGGTACTGCTAACAACTCTAGACAGCTAGCAACTCAAGGACCAAATCAATCTAAACGCGCAACTTAAAAAAAGAAAAGAAAAAAAAAAGAAAGAATAAAAGAATAAAACAAGACTATTAAGTGGTAAAATAGGAACATAAGATCTAATATCCTAGATCACCAAAACAACAGAGAAAATTCACCAATGGAACATAGCACAGCAGCTGACTCTAAAGCCAAAGCAAACAGACACCAACATCACAATGCACGCGTTAGAAGCCCAACGAAACAGATCCAATCCATGGCGAAACCGATGGGAAACATAACATTAAACCAAAAAAGGCACTTAAAACAGTTTCCAAGAAAATAAAATGAAACATTACAGAGGAACGGAAAATTAAGCAAGATACAAACAAATTCACCTAAGATAAAGAGAAGCCAGCCTTTGGTGAGCTCTCATATAAGCAGGGTCCAACCTCACAGCCTCCTCACACTCCGAAACAGCCTCACTCAACCTCCCTATCGCCGTCAAAGCCGCAGCCCGGTTACTCCTATACGCAGCGCTTTCAGGCGACATAGATATGGCCTTATCGTACAACCTCAAAGCCTCAACAAAATTACCCTTTTTGTACATCTCATTTCCTGCCCTCTTCACTTCCTCTGCATCCGCTACATTACCTAATTTCGGGTTACTCCTATTGTTGTTATTGCAATGAGCACGCATTATGCTGCCGTGTCCATAGTTTCCCTTGCCCATGCCCAACGTGTCAGTTCTGTTGGAAACACGACACGCTATGCCAGTTTTGAGGGTCTTCCCAGATGGACAGATGTTTCCGTTTGGGAGCACACTTGCGGCGTTGGCATTTGTAGAAACTGAAGGTGCTCCATTTACGTTATATATACTGCCACTACTGCTCACTGTACTGAAGCTCGAACCAGAATATATTAATGGTGGACCGGCGGAGGCTGATCTCCGGTGACCCGGTTTCAGATTACGTGGAGTTAGGCGGGATCCAGGTGGGCTCGAGAGCTCACCGGAGTGATTCTTTGTTTTGTTTTTAGGCAATTGAGGAGCGGTATTACTTTTAGCCGAGGCTGAACCAGAAGAATTGGAGCTGCTGGTTGATGTGGTGACACCATTGGCGCTAGTAACTGAGCCACGGGTTAACAAAGGTGAAACGGGTGAACCCAGATCGAGTTCTTTGAAATCTGGCTTGTTGTCGTCGTCGTTAATGGCGAATGAGTTAGCGAATCGGTTGGTTAAAGAATCAAAGTTTATATCTTGTAAGGATTTCTTTGAATGTGACATTATAACTTAAACAGACACTCCGGTTTGGTTTGGTTTGGTTTAGTTTTCCCCTATGATAATACTCAAAAACAAGAAGAAGAAGAATAAGAAGAAGAAGAAGAGAGTTTGTTAAGAAAACAACATGAAGGAAAGACAGAAAAGAGAGATGGGGATCTCGTGTTATAAAAGGAGGAAGCAAAGAATGAATGTGAATGATACCAAGTGTTCATGGGAGAGAGAGAAAACGAGGTTTTAATTTTCTTCCTTAATCCTGATCTTTACTAGGACTCCCAGTTTAACTGCTGCTTCACGGGACAGCACTGATCTAAGCTAAAGTTTCCCCACCTCTCTCTCTTTCCTCTACGGCTATCTTTCCAATCTCTCATCCGAAAGTATGTCAAAATTCGATGCTGTTGGGAGTCCAGTCCAGTACACGGGGGCGCCGAATTCATTTCATCGAATACTCAGGTCAGAAAACCAGAACCAATTTCCATTAATTCTTAAATCCAACGTCAGTGAGAAATTCCATTTAAGGAATTTTACATGAAAGATAAGAATGCAATAAAAACATTTTTATTTACTTATCCAATGACGTGGAAACCGTTCATTGGGCGCTAGATTTATCTATTTTCGGAAGTCTAAGCCGCACTAACGCCGTTTTGCACTTTCCATTTACTAAACTACCCTACACGTTTTGTATTTGTAATTTTATTACTTTAATCAACAGATAAGGAATAATTTTATACAGAAAGACTATTTTCTCCCTCCCAAAATTCAAAAATGGCTTTTTTCACATTTAACCAAAATTTGATAATTAATTTTGTTGAAATATTTAATGGATTTTTGCTGAAATCACATCAAGAGAGTGGTGTGACTGACTATGATCGAAATCAAATCAAAACCTTCAAAATTGGGACATCATCCCCTCAAATAGAAAGAAATAAATAAATAAATAAAATATTTTTTGTTTTATTTCATTAGAAATTATAATTAAAATCTAAAACAAAGATATAGAATATTATCTTAATACTTTTTTTAACAGAAAAATTGGATAAAATAGAATTTGTTTTAATTTGAGGTCAAAATGGCTCTTAAATTTTTAAAAAAAAAAAAAGAAAGATTGAAAATAGTCATTCTAAAAAAGTTTACTCTAAAAAAATGTGCTATATATTAGCCCACCAAAGCTTGTATATTTAACTTAAAAATCCCCTTCCCTCCTGTGTTTAGAAAAGGTAAATATGTGAATAAAGAAACAAATGGGGGTAAAAAAGGAAACAAGGGTTCCTAAACAGAGACAGGAGCAGCTGGGCAAGTGCAGAGTGTTGTGCCAGCTGGGCCCATTCAGGGAACCCTCAGCTGCCTCCAGCCGAACGCATGAGACACTCATAAAATTGACGCCGTCCGTTACAGTTGACAGAATATCTTCATTTCTTTTAGGAATATTTTGTTCTCCAGCCGAGCCGAGTTGGACTGGATGTTGACCATAGAGAAACAGCCACGTCCATCCCTACCTCTTTGGTGGCTTCGGTCCCAGCTAATTCCTCTCGCTTTATATTTCCTCCTTTTTTCCGACGATTTTCCAATTTTATTGTCCCTTAAATTTTAAAAACCATATTTTTTTTTTCATCTTTTATACAATTTATTTTAATTATCAAAAGACGTTTAGATAAATATTTAATCTAATTTTAAATTTTAATTGAAATTATATTTTTTATTATTTTATTTTTATATCTTTTAAATTTTTTTCTCATCATTTTCTTTACTTTCCTCTTTATCGTCAATGTAAACTTTCATCACTAATAATAAAATATGTCAAGCTCATTCACCCTTCAATCATTAGGTTTTTACGTTTCTTGCCATTAAATTTGAAACCAAGCTTTAAATCATTGATTTTGTTCATAATTTGCTTGAATTTGATACCAACTTTCAATCTCAATGTAATTTATACAACTCTAGATTCAATGGAAGCTAATTTTTTTTTTTTTTATCAAAACTCAAATCATATATTATGGTTTAAAACAAAGAGACACTTATATAAGCTTGAGGGTTAAAGGCCAATGATATGCTCGTCAAGGCCACGGATAGAGGGCGAAGGGAAAATGATAAGAGATCAAGAAAATGGATTGAAGATAAAAAATACTAAAATTAAATTAAAAAGTATGCTTGTAATTTTCTAAATGCCTACATTTTATAATTTTAATATTATTATAAGAATATAACATACTTAAATTATCACATTAATATTAAATATCGGGAATAAATATTTTTATCTTTTTTATGTTTTTATCTTTAAATTTAACAAAATTTATTAATTCAATCTAAAAGAAGATGAAAAAAACAAATATTATTTGTAAAGTTCAGGGATGAAACATTCCATACGTGCAAAACATGTGGGAGAAATATTCCTCTGCCCTTTTTGTTTTTGGTTCTGCCAATCTCAGTGATGTTCCTTACTTGCCGCTCACTTCATCCGCTGGGCTGGGCTTATAAAAAGTGCCTGCAGCAGGTAAATGTTATTGAATTAAGAAAAGTGGTAGACTTATTTTATAGATAATAATTAATATCGGTAATTAAATTATCGAATAAAAAATGGTGAATTATTGCAGTTACTTTAGTGGTTAGAAAAGTAAAAAGTGAAAATCATGGAACAAGTCTTTTCATTGGTGTAAAGCCAATCCTCATTCTATACATGGAAACTAAAATGATTGTTGTCAAATGACATAACTGACTGACTTTTTATCATTTTATTTATTTATATTTCTAGCAGAAAGAGACATTGGTGAACCACGATCTTCTCTGAGTTTACAAATATGACACATGTTGGAAGCATTTGTCCATGAAGTTGAACGAAGTGACACTACTCTTTTTGTCTTTTTTGTGCTAAACACGAAGCTATGATATATTCAACAGATGAAGAAACATCGTTAATTCAAATGAAGAATCAAGTGGCTTAGAAATTTGTTTTCTTATGGAAGCTGGGATGGATGCAGACCTGAAAAAATCGAAAAGTGAATGAGAAGAATGATCGAATTTGGTGGCGAAAGAGACTGTACATGGCCAGCACATGCAGTCCATGTGATTCGAATGATTGTGATCAAGTTTGAGTGCATTGATGTGATGGGTATGTTGATTCCTAAAAAATCAGAAACCAGAATGGTGGGGTTCACACGCAATCACAAAGAAACCAGCAAAATTTCTACTTAAATTGAGCGTATAATCATTCTCTCCTTCAGTTCATTTCTAATTACTGGCAGCAAGAAGGCTACAATGGGATTCAGAAACCAGCGGTTCCAATGCTGTGTTTACAGGTCAGTATGGAATGAACAAGACCATGGAGCTACTGCTGTTGGTTCTGGAGTGAGCGGTGATGGGACCAATATTGGCTGGTGAAAAACTCATGGGGTGCAGAATGGGCAGAAGGATACATCATGAAGCGAAGAGATACTGCTGCTAAGGAAGGCCTTTGCGGTATAACTATGGAAGCCTCTTACCCCACTGCATAAAATTATTGGAATCAAAAATCACAAGACAGGAGCCTTTTATATCAATCCCTACTTACATATGTTGCCTGTATTGTCTTCAAGTCTTCTACTGCCAAGTTTTGGCTGTCAAGAATATCAGAAGAAAGTCTTTTATTAAATAGAAAAAGCCCTCTCTACTCAACTCAGGACCTCAATTACCCCAAACATAAAAAACATTCCCTCGTCTCGTTCAACATCAAACTCATACATGATAGTGAAGCTCTATGCAAATTGAAGAACAGTTGACCAAGCAAACTAGATTGATAATATACGACAGCTACATCTCATCGGCTAGAAGAATGTTCCAGCCTAGAATTTCACTATAGAGTGAATCTGTTAGCTACTTCAAGCTAAAGGTTTCTCCAGGGTTTAGTTGCTAGATTGTCGCAACTCTGGACGGACAAAATCTGCATCTGGTGGGACTGAAATGTCAACGGTTGGCCTCAATTGAGCACAGACTTCAATGGCTCCATGCACCGGATCCGAAAGGAAGTTGCTGATCAGATCTCGGTTGATGGGGGCACCACTGTCCACTGCCACCAATGCCTGTTGGGTGAGGATGTAATCAAAACGAGGGGCCCATTTCCTTGATCCTAGCCGAGCTGTTGTGGAGCAGTTATCCACCATAAACGAAACTCCACGAGCATGCATAAATGGGTTTAATGAATCTACAGACTCAATCACACTTTCATTGATGATCTCCGAGTAAGAGTGCCCTTTCTTCCTTAAGATTTCAATCTGGAAATTTTAAATCCAGAAGCAGGATATCACTAAACAAAATGAAGGTTCATAATCTACAAACCTCATAATGCCATGCAGTCAATTTGAAAATTTCAAAATACAGAATTCCACAGACACCTCTATACACGTCAGAGGGCCTGGACCCCTTTTGGCATGGCTGATAGGTGGTACAACCTGCAAAATTGCGGGCTGTGCCATACCAAAGTAGTGACCTTGAACGCCAGAGAAAAAAATTAAAATAATAAAATTTTTAGATGTTAAATTTAAAAAATTAGGGGTTCTAATAAAAGAAAACATAAAAAATTGTAGTATGATGAGGGATGAAGAACAATATATATATATATATATAATAATTGAACTGAGGTTTTAGAATAAATCTCACGTGTGGGAAGGTTGAGAACTTGGCATTGATGGAAATTTTAATCCTTATTTATAATGAATGAAAGAAATTGTTGGATTATATCTTTTAGGCATGAGACTCTTACACTTCAAATAACAAGAAACACTTCATGTCACAAGCAAGAGTTGCACATTTGAAAGATAGACAACAGCCGCCTGTACTTATTATAAATAGGAGTTCAACTAGTTTTCAACCCTCCACATAATTGAAAATGATTTTAACAATCTTTTTCATTTATTATAAATAATGTTAGTTTCTTTCTAATCATAATCCAATTACTTAACATGTTTTCTTAAATTAGATTATGTAATTATTTAAAAAAAGTAAAATAAATAAATAAATTGGTGGGCCAGCCCACAAAAGCACAAGGGTCAGCCCAATAAAAGCCTAGTAGGCATGGCGTGCCAAGGACCTACAAGGCCCTGGGCTGTGCCCTTCAATCAAGCTGACTTGGCCCACAAAGCCTGCCAATTGGCGGGCATAGGTATGAGCTGACAGAACAGAGCCTAACCCACTTCTGTGTCTAGGCACCGTAGTTTAATTGCAGCCATTAGAGATTAATAGTTATTATAATTTGAAAATAATGTCGAAATTGTAAAATAATTTTTTTTTTTTTTCTTTTTCAAGAGAGCATTCCCTAAAATTATTCCATGAAAAAGGGTATTTAGCCATGATATTCCTGATCAAGTAGCCTAACAATATTACAAATTACTCAAACAGGAAGGGAATCCTCATACCTGGGCCATCATTAAAGCAACATAGACACCTGCAGTAAAGGGGTACAATGGGCCTAAGTCACCAGCTGGCCTTGCTGATCGGACTCGCTCACCAACTTTCCACATGCGAGTTTGATCAATTTTTCCCATTGGGAAAGCAGGTAGACCCTCCTTTTCCTGTCAAACAAAAGCATAACCAAAAATAAAACTTTATTAGAACATTTAGTATGTACTTAACCAATTGAAAGATTAAAGCTGACAATTATTTCTAATTGATCCACATTATAGTACGCTAAGAACTTACATAAAACCTACGCCCAGCCAAGACAACACTGCGGATCTCACTACAACTAGCTACATCTTCATAGCACTCATACAAGATGTCCATGCAAGGATAATATGAGGCACTATAAGCAGTCTCAAAATCCTTTTTTTCCTCGTCCGACAGGGCGTTGTAAACAGCCAACATACCCTGTTAAATAGAAAATTGGAAGAGGTTACACTGTGGAAGACACCTCCATCAAAGCAAAGAAACAACAGTTGTATGTTTACAGAGAAAACGTATTCTACAATTTCATCACAAGCTACCTGAGTTGAGATGGTCTTCGATATAATTCCTGTTATGCACTCAACAGTATTCTTGTAAGCCTGATCTTCACTCGTTCCATTGTCAGTGTACCTTCTGAACAACGACTCCACAATTCCATGAACAGCACCAAGTAAAATGCCTATAACCCATAATGAAACAAATGTTAGAAATAGAGAACTAAGTTTAGTTGACCATAAAAATAGAGGCATGGGAGTAGTACGCACCCCGCTCCCCAAAGATGTCACTCCTGTACTCCTGTTCCAAAGTGGTAGCAAATGTGAAAGGTGAACCAAGGGCAATTGACCATCCCAGAGCAACATCAGTGGCTCTACCATCAATATCCTGCATACATGATTTCAGAACCAAAAAGTCTGTTAAACAAAATTAGTTATATGGGCACAAAGACTACAATCCTGAGTGATAGAGACTGAACCTGGTGGACCGCAAAACTGGAATTAATTCCAGCACCATTAATCTCTTTGCCTTGAACATAAAGTCTCCTCACAGATGGACCCATTCCCTTGGGACACACAGCAATCACACTAATATTCTTTGGGAAATCAAGTCCCATTGACTGCAAATGCCCAAGAAGAAACCCATGGGAAAGTCCAAGGATACTGTTTGGCTTCATGTGGGAGAAAATTTTCTCATAATTGTCTGCCTGCAACATAATATTAAATCAGATCCCACAACAGATAATAAATGACAGAACAAAACACCATCATGATCAGAATAGTAGAATCTTTTCAAGGGAAGGAAACACAGTCCTTTTTGTTCTTGTAAAATAAGGAAAGGAGGCAACTATACAGGCACAAAAGTTCTCCAGTTGCAGATAGAATTTCAATCATTTCATATAAGAAACAAAACAAAACAAAACAGTCATAAAACCAGCAAAAGCAACTAAGCATGTTAAAAAAAAAAAGGAAGATGCTATCTTTGTTATTGACACCCCCATTGTCTTGGTAATTTGAATATACATACATGTGTAAGTACCATGGTAGCCACTATAGAAACAGTAAAACACCCAGGAAATGTTCAGTCCTACAAGCAACATTAAAATCACCCAACATTTTAACACAAATCAAGTGTAAGCTAAACCAACCTGCGCAGCATCAGAAATCAATAGCAAAACAAGATCACTGCTAGATACAGTTTCCCATATATCACCTAAAGTTCCATTCTCTTCAGTAAAGCCAGCAGCACGAGCTTCAGCAAAAGAACGAGAGCCCTTCCTAAGCCCAATCTACACAGTTTAAAGCAAACAAAAGAAACGAGAAAAAGATTCAGACAACAGAAATTGACTCAAAGAATACAAGGAGGTAATCAGCTAAAAACTTACGGATAATTTATCAAAACAAAATGCAATTAGAGATTACCTTGACAACAATATCAGACTTTGCTTCTGCAAGGGAATCCCTCAAATTCTGAGCTTGAGCAGGTCCCTGAACAGGAAAAAAAAAAAAAAGGAAGCTATTATACGCAGAATAAGATAGTCACAGTCAATCATATAGAGGATAGATATTTTGGCTGTAGTAGTTGGCAACATATTTCCAAAATTAATATATTCATCAATCATCGTATAGACTCAATGTTTTCTATAACCATAGGTGAGTTACTAGTACTCGACGATATTCCAACATTCACCATACCAATTTAATGTAAATCCTCAAAAAATGCATCTTCCAAGTGATAAGCTGATTAAGAAAGAAAAGGTTCAAAATGAGACCTGAGAACCCCAACCAATAACGCCAATCTGCTTAATTCCTTTGAATGCATCGGGCAGCAACTTGAACAAATCCCTTCCTCCTCTCACAATATACTAAAGAATTAACAAATTCCATAAATTATTATCATTTATAAAATCTCAAACCATAATCACAAAAGTAATTAAAACTGGAACTGTAATTATACCTCATCGTGGCCAGCGAGAGAGATTTTCTCCTTCTTGAAGACAGAGGTCTCAAAATCGAGAGAGATAGGAGTCTTAATCGTCGGCATCGACACCATGCGCGCACCAAGAGCTGACCCCACACTGACACCATTTCCACCGCCTGTAGCTTTCAAAGCTCTCAATGACTTACAGGTCGACGAGAAAAAACCTAGTTTGACAGATGTAAACACTGGTTTTAGGGTTTTAGATGAAGAGGTTGCAGGTGTTGAGGGAGAGAAGGATGTTGCCGCCGCCGCCGCCGCCATTCGTGACTACTAAAGAGCTAAGAGGCAGGGACAAAGAGACAACTGCAGAGGAAATACAAGGGAATATTTTGAGAGACTTTTATAGAGTGAGGACCGAGGCGTTTGTTTATTTTTGCTATTGTGCGCCTGGTGTGCAAATCACCACGGTGTCTTGGTTTGTGATGGGCCGGATTAGCGATTGTATCAAAACAAGGGTTTTATTTTAGGCCTAACGACTATTACCCACCCAAACGATAACCAAAAAAAAAAAAAACATATTACCACCCATTAAGTTTAAAAATATAAAACTTCCAATTAAATGTTAACAGGTTTATACTTTGATTAATTAACTATTGTACCCTTATAAATTTTAATTTACTAAAATACCCTCCAACAGTCAAGCATACAACAATTGATACACTCAGAAAAAAGCCAAATGACTAATTCCCATATAAAGATTCACTCGAAAACAAAATTATATTTATTAATTTTTTAAAATTAAAAAATTTATTATTAATCAAAATTAACAGTTAAATTTAATAATTAATAATTAAAATTTGATGATTAAAGATATTTTATTTTTCAATAAAAATTCTATAAAATAATAAAATAAATTTATAAAAATAAAAAATTTTAAAATAAAAAATTTTAAAAAATTAAAAATCTTTTAATATTTTTAATATTTAAATAATAAATTTTATTTTTGAATAAAAATATTTTGATCATTTTATTAAAATTATTAATAAAATTAAAAATAATAATTAATAAATAAATTTTAAATTTTTAAAAATTAATGGTATGACTTTGTCTTTGAACAATACCTTATTGGGAATAAGTCCTTTGGCCTTGAGAAAAAAGAAAACATGCGCAAATGTTCAATCGCACGAGATGGTCTGCATATTGCACCCACTCAAAACAAAAGAACACCATTAAACCTTGTATTTTGGCTCTTCCTTATCTTTCCCACGCAGGAGCACATAAAATGAAACTGTAGTATTTGCTTTAGTTAGAAACCAGCCCATCCAGTAGGTTGTAACTGGTTGTCTGTAATTTTTGGCTGCCACTGCCCTGAGAACTGTTTCCGTCATGATCCGGTTTTGCTCTGTGGTTGTTGGCTGCAGGGATGGCTGAAAAACTCTGTGTTCCAAAACCCCATGTGTCAAAATCAGAAGTTGGCCGAGCAGCCTGCTTGTTGAGATGGCCATTTCTGGTCCTCAGAGAATGACCAATCCATTGTGGCTTGGGATCCTCAGAAAAAGCCTGCCAAGAGTTTGTCTCCGAGGTTGGGGTACCCTAGTCTGTTTTACCTTACTGGAGTTCCCAACTGTTCCTTCAATCTTTTCCCTCTGTTGTGATTGATACAAGTAAAAATACTATCAAAAACATGAACACCAGATATAGTATTATTATAAACTTACACTATCGAAAACAATACCAGCAGCGTTGCAGATGATTGATTCCCACGTGGTTTGCGGAGGTGTGCCGAGAAGGGTTTCGTTTGGATCAAGAGGGAGTAGAGGTGTGCCGAGTAGGGTTTCGTTCGGATCAAGAGGGAGTAGAGGTGTGCCGAGGCGGGCTTCCTTCCTGGATAGTATAATGCAAAATATTATCTTTATCTATATTCTAATTTCATCATCCTTAATCAGGGTGTGATCGACCATATTAATTTCCTCTGATTCTGATTAAGTATTTTACAAATAGTGATTAGAAGCCATTCTTCTTAATATTTATTTATATAACAATCAAATGATCGGTGCTTGTTCTGCATCTTCTTTTAAAACTAAACGTGAGAGGGACCACCACCACAATGGGGTTGTTAGACTGTGTAGTCTTATTGGTCCCTTTAAAGTGATGAGCAAGAGTCCCAACCAAATTTCTCATTTCCCTGACTTTTGATTGTTGATTCCAACAATACAATAACGACAAATCCAAACTCAAGCATTGGGAGCGTCGAGGAGGTCTGTTTGAACGACAACTAGACAACCACGACAGATAAAAATGCGAGAAAGCTAGATATGTGAAATCGGTTTTCAGCCCACTTTGATATGTTTGTCAACTGTAAGATCATCTCAATCTTCTTACCATGCTAAGTTTTGTGACTTGACGCGCTCTCGACACTTGTACTCCACGAACTGGCAAATACTTACCTCAACTTTCTTCTTTTGTAGGGACAATCACCAAATCTTCACTCTCAGATCTGCGTCTTCTTTCTTCATTCTGGAGCTAACTTTCATCGTAGTATTCCTCCTTAACTACAGTCGAAACTGTCCCTCAAACTCTGTAATCAGCCCTAGAATGAACACTTGAAAGCATAGCTAAACTGAAGTCTTTCAAGATTTTTCTTGTTCCCATTTGGCTGTAAAAACCCTTGTTTGGTGCTAGTCATGGATCCTTACTCCTGGGGATCATGTAGGAATGGCAATGGTATTGACAGTGTGAGTGATGAGTTATCTGTGAACAATGGATTGCAAGGGATAGCTAGAAATGGATCATCTTCATATTCGTCGTTGGTTCTGGATAGGGAGAGAGGAGAGCTTGTGGAGGCTAACATGAAGCTGCAGAGAAAAGGAGTCCCAGTGGAGAGAAGTGTTACGGCTTTGAAGAATCATAATGAATCAGAGAGGAGGCGGAGGAGGAGGATTAATGCGCATCTTGATACGCTTAGGAGCTTAATCCCTGGTGCAAACAAGGTAATATTTGTTGTTTCATTAGTTTTTATAGCTATTAAGAGTAAGTTATTTTGGTAATGATGGTTTCTTCAAGTTTTAAGTTTACACTATGAAATTGGGAGGGATTGTCTTTTCTCAAAGGTTAAAACTACATCTGGGTGATTTTGATGTAAAATAGGTTCAAATATCTGAAATAGGCTGCTATTCTGATGCTAAATGATTTATTTTTTCATTGAAAAAAATATTTTCGTTTATGATTGTTTCTGTTTAAATCGAAGAGGAATTAGTGAGGGTTTACGGTCTGACAAAGAAATCTTGATCGGATTTTGAGCTTCTGGTGTCAGTAACTGAGATTCAGTTACATGTTTATCATCGGTATCACTGTGATCTTGCAGACTCTGACCTTTTTGTGGTTTTAATGAAAATTGTTTGGCTGGTACTGCCAATCTGGACTCTAGATGGACAAAGCTACTGTGCTGACTGAGGTTATCAACCAGTTAAAAGAACTGAAAGAGAAAGCCACAGAAGCTGCACAAGGCTTTCTCGTACCAACAGACGTTGATGAAGTTAAAGTTGAACAGCAGGAGGAGGGACTTGATGGAGCCCCTCATTCAATCAAGGCATCTCTGTGTTGCAACTATAAACCAGGACTTCTTTCCGACTTAAGACAAGCACTTGATGCTCTTCATCTCATGATTGTGAAGGCAGAGATCGCAACCTTGGGAGGCAGGATGAAAAATGTTATTGTATTGGTTAGCTGTAAGGAAAGGAACTTTGAAAATACCGCAGTTTGCCAATCTCTGGTGAACTCTGTTCACCAGGCGCTTATGTCTGTCCTTGATAAATTTTCGGCCACGGAGGAGTTCCTTTTGGAAGCCGGACTTTCAAATAAGAGGCGAAGAGTTTCTTTGTTTGATTCTTCATTGCTGTCTTCGTCTGGGGATCTCTGGTGAGCATATGATCTCTTAGTGATGGTTTGCATCTTCTGTTGTATATGTTTTTCATGTCCATGTGCATTGGCATACAGGGTGGTGATACAAAAGAATGGTTTTCTGATGTACTTATTTTGCTATAGGGACTCTATAGTTTTAAATGTTCCAATGTCTTGTGCCTCAATCGTAGATCAGAGAGTGATTGCAATGCTATTCAATTGTCTCTCTGATTATCTTGGATGAATAAATCGAAAAAGGATTCCCAGTCAAACTCCACAATATGTATGCAGTGGTAGTAACAGAATTTGATAAAAAAGCCCCAGGATTCGGAAGCCAGGTTGGTGGATGATTAGCACAATCTCCTTACCTTGCTTCATGGCCATATATTTCAGCAACAATGAAACGCTGATGCTGAATCCAATCCTGAAGTTGGCTCATCCATCAGACAGAAGAGGGGCTGGGTCGTGAACAAGATCCACCCCAATGGAAACACTACGCTTCTCCCCACCAGAAACGCCACTGCTTGATTCAGTGCCAATTCTCACAATGGCAACAGGCTCTAGTCCAAGCTCCATCGGAAGCTCTCGCCTCCAGCCTTATTGAGCCCACCATGCAACATGAGACGAGCGGGACCATTCCAGCATATCTCAAGCAATGTGGTCTTCCCTGCTCCACTTGGACCAGAAATTGCCAGAATCTCTCCCGGTCTAGTTTCACAATTAACTTTCTTCAAATTATATCCATTATTGGAAGCTAGCAAAACCAATAAAATTCATCAATCCCCCTGGACAATCCGTAAGAAAGTCTCTTGGTTCTTATACTAAAATGAGTTTCCACTGACGGAAAATAAAGAAATATAATTCAAAAGAGAAGGCAAGGAGACGAGAAGACCCTAGAAAGAAAGTCGAAATAGTAAGATGCGCTAACACATCGAACCCAGTCTCTGCATAACACGAAAAGTGGTGCTAGAGGCAGGCTTTGTGGAGTGTTGAGTTGGTTTTCATTCCATTGCATCGCATCACACGTGGCGGCTCTTTACATGTGAACTAGTCATTTGCATCGCTGGCCAGGCCACAGCCGGTTAAATGACCATTCGCTATTACCAAGGCATCGGTCGGGATAAGGATCGTGCTTCTCTTGTGAGCCCCTTGTTTTATTTCCAGTTTTTGGGGTCTTTTCCTTTACAGTAAAATCATTTATATCAAGCCTCGAGGAGTGGCTTGACTGGTGGTGATTCAAAAAATTCTCAGTGGAAAATATTCCACGTACAAATCAATCATTCACTCTTGATACGCTGTCATTTAGGCCAAAGGACATATTCGCGAAAAGGTTCACTCAAAAATATTTTTTTATTTTTTTATTTTTAAAAATTTAAAAATTTATATATATTAATCAAAACCAATAATTAAATTTTAATAATTAAAAAATATTTTTATTTTAAAAATAATAAAATAGATTTCATAAAAATATAAATATTGTTTGAATATTAAAAATTAAATTTTTTAAAAATATATTAAAAATTAAAAAATTAAAATTTATTTATAATATATTAAAAAATAAAAAGATAATCACCGTTATCGATAATAAAACTAAAGAATTAAAAATAGTCAATTAGTTTTGATTGACTTTATCAACAAAAGTGATAAGAAATAACTGCATTAATTGATTTTGGTTTTATTGACTATTTCTAACCATGGTTACTGACAAAAGTAATCAGATTTGGTTACCTTTATCAAATAAAGAGATTATATTTAGTTGTCTCTAAAATTAGATAACAATTTTTTTATCATCTAATTTTATTGTCGAAAACCATCGTTGTTGATGGTGATAACTATCCTTTTAATTTTTTAAAATTCAAATATATTTTAAAAATTTTTAAGTATTTTTATATTTAAATATTATTTAAAATTCTATTACATTTTTTTTAATAAGAGTATTTTATTTATTTTACTAAAATTGTTAATAAAATTAGAAAAAAAAAAAATCGAAAGATGGGTTTTTAATTTTTTAAAAAGTTGGAGATGAAAATTTGTCCTCTAGTAAAACCTTGTGTGGGATTAAGTCCTTCGGCCTGTCATTTATCTTAGGGGTGGTTTGACTCGGGGCCGAATGGCATTTCTGGGTGGAAGAACAAATTTTTTATATTAAATTTTGAAAATTTTAATTTTCACCCAATATTTATATTAGAAAATTCATTTATTTAGAAGGGAAAACACCTTTTAACGCTACCTAAAAAATATTATAAAAATATTTAAGATTTTACAATACTTTTTATCCATAATTCTATTTAAGGGTGAATATTAGCCCAACTAAATTTAAATATCCTTTAATTCGAATTCAACTCAAATAAAAAAATTTTATTTTGAGTTTGTTTAGATAAAATTAAAGAATGATTTGAGTTTTTACATAGATGAAAAAAGATTAGATTCGATTTAATTTAATTTTGATTTAGATTTAATATCCAAATTTGTGATTTGAGTTTAATTCGAATTTATAACTCAAATTTGTGGTTTGAATTTCTTATTCATTAACAAAACAATGACATTATATCTATAAATTTGCACGGATATTTACATAGTTGAATAATTTATGTGTCTTCTTATATAAGATGCACGGTTATGTTTCAGACATACAATTGTGTGTTTAACTAAAACTATAAAAATAAAAACCTTTTATCTTATTTTGTTATAATTAATTCATACTATAACGAGTAAGTTTTTTATCACATTAGAGTAATTAGGGTTTAACAAACTGAAATTAATATTTTAAACAAATAAATGTGTTTGTTTGTTATTTATAATTATATAAAGTTACTTTAAAATAAAAGTTTAGGAGATTTATGTTAATATTTGATAATAATTTAAAAAAAATTAAACCGGCCAATTGAAACCACGGAGAAAAAATTTTTAAACGACAGAATCTTGTTTATCCACGTGGCACTATTTTATAGGTTGTTAAAGATACAGAAGACGACGTGGCAATCTCGCTGTACTGCGTAATCTATTTCTGCAATCTGGAGTCTCTATTGTGTTCTCTCTTTAGACAATTGAAATGGCTTTGTGTGCTCCAATCCACAAATTGTTCATTGCATCCTCATTATCAAACGGAAATAATGCAAGAGCAAGAAGAGCAAGGAAAAACGAATTGATGATTGTGCGGATGACGGCATCATCAGAAGTGGCAGCGTACGAGGAGGGACAGCTGGAGCGACCTAAGTGGGCAGGAGAGACGCCTCTCTCTCGTCTTGTTGCAGCTCTCATTTCCTTCAAGCCCATCTACACATTCCTCAAGTTTGGCGCCAGACAGGTTCTTATCAGGTTTCCTCTCTCTCTGCAGCTTCATCTCTGTCCATATGGTTATTTATGTATATTATTTTTTCTTACACTGAAAATAAATGGGCGTAAACAGTACAGCTGAAAAAAATAACATTCCTTGGCGGGAGATGCGCAAAGAAATTTTGGAGTCAGATGTTTACAGGGAGATGGAGAGCATTCAAAATCCCTCCATTGTGTACCCAGATTGTATGTTTTATTATTTCTTAATTTTACATTAATGTATCTTTTGTTTTGTTATTAAGTGATATAAATTGTAATTTGTAATGCTATTGAAACCATTTGAAGAGATAAACGTGTAACTTCCTAAACAACAAAATTGGTTTCCTTGTTTTCTGGTATTTGTAAAACGACTGCTCCGTTTATACTGATATCTTATTGTTGCGTAATTTGTCTCATTCTGAAGATGTGCCTCTTTTCAAACAGATTATCTGAATCCCTTTCATGCATATGATGAGGGCAACCTGTCATGGCTGGTAAGTGCTAAATCAATTCTAAATTTTAAACCTGATGAGATACTCGTTCTTTTGTCATTTTGGCGATTAAGGAACACACATTCACAATAACACACTTGGACTTACACTTCTATGTATTTGTGCAGCTCATGTTTGAAATTCTGCATGTTGTCGTGTCTAATATTAATCCTATTTAGAAAATTAGATTACTTGAAGTTTATGGGTGAAGCAATTATGTATGTTCCTCTTGTCAACTATCTAGTAGTACTTTTTCTGAAGCTGTTCAGGCACTTTTTTTAGGCTTGCAGATAATAACTTGTACAGATTGTCAATAAGTTGTGATAATTTAACTGAGGCAATATTTTCCAATGAGGGTAGCTAATTAAATAAATCATAAGCACTACTTAGTGAAAAATAATATAATTTAGAATAGACAATTTTACTTTTCAAATTGCATGTCAAATGGTAGGCTGCAGCAGAAGCAGAGGCTGCGGACTTGTCCATGACAAGACGAGCAATACCATTTGCTTCTTCAGTCGATGAAGCAAATCGTATAATGCGTGGAAATTGGCTTCAAACAATCAAGCAACATCATCAACAATATTCTGGAGAGATCAGAGACATTCTAGATATTGGATGCTCTGTTGGTGTGAGCACGAGATTTCTTGCTGAGTACTTCCTTTCTGCTAAAGTCACGGTGGGTGAAAATTTTTATCAAATCACTTTTTAGTCCTTTATCATCTTAGAAATTAGTTGAATTGATGTAATAAGAAAGTTTGAAGACTGAAGTTCATTTAGTCTTTAATGTGCAATATCTTACTTTTTCATGTCACAAAGCAATTTCCTCAGGGGCTAGATCTGTCACCTCACTTTCTTGCTGTAGCACAATATAAGGAAAAGAGAGGAACCCCAAGAAAGAATCCAATCAACTGGATACATGCAAATGGAGAAGACACAGGCTTGCCATCTAAATCATATGACCTTATCTCCCTGTCTTATGTGGTAGGTGTTATTGTCCAATGTTGTAACTCATGTAGGAGTCAAATATGTCATTAACTAATGTTGTGAACAGTATTAAATAGAAATCATACTAAAATCCGTTTTTAGTATCTGCTTTTGTGTGTATTTTCATGCATGGGAAGAGAGAGAGATTTTGGTTGAAGCCAAAGCATGAGTTGTTTCTTCTATTTTTGCATGCTAATTTGTTGCTTACTCTGTAGCAGCACGCCATTATGTTTTGAAAGTTGAATGCTGCACTTAATAGTGTAAACAGGAGGTCTAACTAATAGTTTATAAGTTCTGCTTAACTCTCTAGTGCTTCTCTTGAACCTATTAAGTGCAAATTTATTGTGGTTGATTTCAGTAGATCTTATTACCTTTGCTCAATTGTAGTGATGAACAGGGAGATAATGCATTGTTGTAGTAAGTTTCAGTGCAAGGATATATGTACCTTCTAAGCTGTAATGACTGGGATTTGAACTCTTCAAACATTTATGTCTTCCTTCTTTTATGAGGTGAATTATGCCCAAGTGTTTGCCCAGTTCAGCAAATGAGAACTAGAGATCATTAGACTAGAACTCTGGATTGCTAGTAGGTCTCCTCATCTTCCTAGGCTTAAAATCAGAAAGTTTGTATTCTCCTATGTGTGTCATCTGTTCTTTTGATTCTCTAGCTTTTAACACGCTTTATTCTCCTCGTCTAAGTGAAAAATTTGTCCATCATTTCCTTTAACTTCTGCTCATTAGTCATTGTTCCCAAACTACAGCTACATGAATGTCCTGAAAGAGCAATAATTGGTTTATTGAGGGAATCATTCCGACTGCTTCGACCTGGAGGCACAATTGCTTTGAATGATATTGCGGTAAATTAATATGACTCTGCGTCTTTAATCATGAAAAAATATAGATATATTTACTGTACTAACACATTAATGTGCTTCTGGTGCAGCCAAAATCAAAGACTCTTCAGGTATGATGCTGATACTCAACCACTGAGCTGGCTTTAGTATATTTTGGCAAAAACATTAATTAAATTTCATGATCCCACATATACTAATTGAAATCTCTTCCAAATATTGAAGTTTGGAGTTCAAAATCCCTGACCCATTAACATGTGATGGAAGTAGTAATAACTGGAATATTGCCCTGGGTTTTATTTTGTATTGTAGGAACTGTCTCCGGTGTTGTTTACATTAATGAAGAGCACTGAGCCATTTCTAGATGAATACTCCCTGACTGATCTGGAAGGAAGAATGAGAGAAAATGGGTTTGTAAATATAAAATCAGTTCTCACTGACCCAAGGCACAGAACCGTGACAGCAAGTGTGCCCCATTAACAAGCATACTCCATTTGCTGTGAGGTTGTATGTAATAATTCCCTTTGACCCGCGACCTTTTTCTTTTTAACTTCGTAATAATAAACAAATTTGGATTGTCCCACACTACCAGTATGTGTCCCTTCATTGGGTATGAAGCAACAACACCTTCGCCCATGAGGGCCATAAATCTCATTGACTTGTAGAAGATCACAGACGTCTATTTTGGTGCTAGACTAATTTCTGTTACTCCCATAGTTTTTGTCTTTGAGCAAGAAACTGAGAATTTGTCTTTGAGCAAGAAACTGAGAACGTCGTTCTCATTCCATTTCGCGCTCTAATCAAATCTCATAATCCCCGAAAGGGTTATTCTAGTTTTTCATTAAATTACCAGCTACTCCGAACACTGAACTAAAATTCCTCAATTTTGAAACCAAAAAAAAAAAAAAAAAAAAAAAAAATCTATCTGGATCATGGAGAAAGAGGAAGAGAAAAACAGGGAGCAGTGATGAAACTGAAGCTTTAGAGCTTGTTCTCTTCCAAGTCTCTGAAAGTTACGTTTGTTTGATAAGTCGCTTCGTAATTTATGAGTGTTTATGCATCAAATCAATCTTCGCGATTTACATAAATTGATTTTGATCTTGGATTAAGTGCGAATAAAAGTACTTTTTTTTTTTTCAAGCTAAGTACTGAAAATTGAATAAAAATACGATGAAATGAAGGAATTTTATGCTGCGTTGGTAATAATTCCTTATGAGAGCTTAAGAAGTTAGTTGAATGGTGAGTTTTTCTTAGAAGCCATTTTCTTTGAGTCTTGCAAAGTATTGTGTATCAGTGACAGTTTTGTGAGGCAACATTTGCACAAGTCTCTGAGCCTTATTTACTAAATTCCTGTTAATACATTTACATGTTGAATTGCTTTTATGATTGACTGAATATACTCTGCCCCATTGTTAAAAATAAGAACATTTGTTTATTTGTCAGCATTTAAGATTTGGATCTATGATTACTTATAACAACAAATTATTCCAATATTTTACAAAGATCGTTCTCTCTTTGGTGGTCGAGGATCAGAGGTTGGCAGGTTAATGAGGGTACAGCATACAAAGACAAGGCCTTGGATTTCGTAGTTACTAGAAATCACCTCACTGTCTATTTGGGCTGCCCTAATTTTCCTTTTCCGCATAAAACAATCACTCATTTTGTTGTTCTTAAATAACCTTTTTGGTCCAAGTTTGTGATAAATTTCCTTAATGATATTGTGTTTTTACTACATATTAGAAGCAGATTCTATTGTTTGTATTCTTTTTTTTTTTTTTTTTTTTTTGTGTAAGAAAATATATCTATCATTAGTAGAAGAAGTTGGGCCTTCGCAGTTCTTCGGTTAATGTTGTGGTTATGAGGTGGGGTAGATGATTTCTATTGTTGATGCTGAATGGTTATTCCTCGTTTGGCTGCTGCAAGGGACAGTAGTAGAAAATGTTGAGGTTCTGCCTGGCTGACTTTTCACGAAAACGTTGAGGCAGCCAACTTTTTTCTAGACATGTTACTAAGAAATCAATTTGAAGTTATACATAATCTATATATCTCTCTGGCAGAGTTTGACTACCTAGGAGTCAAAAGAAGAAAATTGAATTTCTACAAAATCCTTCTGAATCCAGCCTTCCTTGTAACAGATTCTAGTTCTCCATTTCTTAATTTGAGTCTTCGACAGTCATATTGAATGTCATTACTCAGCATTAGATTTAATGCAGGACATTTATGTGTTTTTATGTTTTTATCATAATTGAACATGGATATTTATATCATTGAAGTCAATTTAAGGGCTGATGAATGGAATGTCAACAAATGGGCAAGCGAGGGGATATTGAGAGTTGTCAGCGACGCAGAAGAGTGCATCATTAAACTTGAGGGTAAATCCACAGGTGAGCTTTCAAGACTGACACCTTTTGTGGGAGAAAAAGAAAAAAAAAAAAAACCCTTTTAAATGAATTGAAAATGAGATCCATGTGCTGTGGAAGTGAATGTCGATTGCTTAGTTGCTTTCCTAGATTGGATCCCTGTACAACTGCAAAAACTACCTTAGACTGTTTTGTTGATGTTTTGGTTGGCTGCTGACTGAGTGTACTCCTCTGAGATACATGTATCCCTATTAATGTGATCTTTTACTTATATTTTTGCAGAAAAAAAAAAAAAAGAGATGATGGAGATTTTAGCAGGAATTAGTTCTATGAAATATAAATAAATATGTTATTCATTTTAATTAAAAATCAACATATTAAAAATAATAAAAAAAAAAGAAAGTTAATGATATCACTTGTTTTATTGCATGAACACTTATGCTTGTATCATAATAAAGTATATTTGATGACACAGTTCTGATCCATCAATTAAAAAATAATAGTTTTTACATTTTCTCTCAATAAATAACTATGTTTATATTATAAATACTTGTAAATCTAATAACATAAATCTTTTTCATTTTCATTTTCATTCATCTTCGTTTTCACATCTTCATATTATTTGAATAAGTTTTTTCTTTGTTAATTTTATTTTGTAAAATGGACTTTTACACATGTTTGGTTGGATTTTTACTAGTGTTCTTGGCTTTAGCAGCTTATATTTTTGGTTTTTCGATTTTACACAACAGAGTTGGTATGATAGAATTGCTGAAACTTGAAACCTTTTTGTTTTGGGTCTGTAGTGAATTTTGCAATATTTATGTTTCTACATTTGGGATTTGGGACTTGGTTCTTGTGTTTCATATTTGGGATATGAGTTTTGACCAAAACATAGGATTTACAGTGACAATTTTGATGCTTTCTTCATTTATCTGGGATCTTTGGTCGATAAAATATTTGAATTGAAGAGAAATGTTTGTTGTTGTTTTGTTTTTTTTTTTTTTAATTCAACTGCCCAAAAATGATTGGAAAGCTAGAGCATGATGTTCAAGATATAGAATTTCTTTATTAATTGTTCAATTTAGTTGTTTATAAAATAAGGATGGATTCAATCCTAATCAAATTTTAAATAGTTAGTTTAAACTCAATTTAAAATAGATTTAATCCTAATTATATTTTAAATAATAAGTATAAACTTGATTCAAATATAAAACAATTAATTTGAGATTAAATTTAACTTATTTTATTAATAAATAATAATAGTTGGTGAGACGAGCCTCAATATACAAATATTGAAGAGATGTTAATCTTGAATTTGTTTTAAGGTTGATAAATTAATTTTCTTTTAATTTGAATTTGATTTATTTAAACCGAATAACTTAAATCAAATTCACTTTAACTAGAAAACTCGTAATTGTGAATGCCTAAATCCTCTTCCACCTTAACCATCAAAGGAAGGCCAAACCTCTGAATTGGAACTTTGGGGTATGAAGGAGAAAGAGTGAGAGATTGAAGGCTGTTTTCTACAATAAGAGTAGATGATAGGAGGAAATGTGCCCAGTAGGAACCTAATGTCATGCATGAGCAAGGACAACATAGGCTTTCAGAATTTTGTGGCCCCTACCTACCAAATTTATAGAAAAGGAAGCGTGGGTCCCTTTATCCATTAAGAACCCGACTCGAGGGCCGGACACGGTAACCAACACGTGGCCGAACCTCGGAAGGCACTGAACTCAGTCCCTACGTCTGTCTATCTCTTGTTTAAAACCAAGAAGCCATTTCTTAAGATTTGTTGGTTCTTTCTTTTGGGTCTTCTCTTCTCTTTAAGCTTAAACTGTCTATGACTTGTGAGCTCATATCATCTCTCTCCACACGTAAGTTGTTCACCTTTTAATTCTTCTATTTCAATTAAAAAAAATTAATAAATATCTTGCATGTCTCTTTAATTTAAGTTGTAAGTTTGTATCTGTTTCTTGATAAGAATAATATCTGTTTGTTTAGTTCTTAATTGTGTTTAGATTTGTTATTCTTTTTGGATTATCATATATATATGCAGAGCTAGCTCATGAATTAAAAATTAGCTCTTTTGTTTGGTGTAATTTAATGGGGTTTCTTGAAGTTTGGTGTGTTAGAAAGTTTTTGAATGATTGAATATTTATCCTGGGTTTGTTCAATTGAGGCTCTACGTGCTCAGCTTCTGGTTTTTAGCTGGGATTTCTAGGGTCGAACGAGTTTTAGTTTTGTGATGTTTTCTAATTGCAGTTTCTTTGCTTTGACTTTAGCTTTATTAATATTATTATTCTTTTGGTGGGATAATGAACGATAATTTTCTAAGCCCATTTTTCTATTTAAATGCCACTACCAACTTCGGATAACGCGAACTATGATTTATAAATCAAATTTTTTTTTTCCTTTTCCTTCTAAAAATTCTAACTTTTTTTTTTTCCAAATCTAATGGTCTGATGGAAAGTTTATTAATAGTGCAGTGATAGAAGAATTACAAACATCCTTTTGTTTGCTTCAAAAAATTAACCTTTTTCATTTCTTTTTGGTAAGTAATTAAGCTTGTTCAGTGTTTTCTACTGAAATTTCAATTTTGTACCCAAGTACTAAAAGAGTTTTTTTGGTGTCAATCAAGATTTAATGAGAATTAAGCTTCGCTAGATTGTTGAATGAGGGCAGTATTTGCCATCGATTGAAGTAGCAATCTTTGTGTGCATCTGAAATTGCAGTAATATTTTGTTTATTATCCGTTCTTTACTTTCTCAGCTAGCTTTGTCCCTGTAAGAGTTTCTGACATTTGATATAGACATTGTGTAGATGTAGAATGTGTTCCCTTTACTTGACAACAAATCTTGGACATTAAATTGAACCTGTAAATATTTTCCATTCTGCTCTTACATAATATATAAAGTTACAAACAACTTGCAGAAGCTCTGAAGAATGAAAACTTTCGAGTTAGTGATGACCAAATTTATCTCTATCATGTTATTTTTTCTTGATAAATGAGTTTATTTAGTTTGAACTCTAATATTATGCCATATCCTTATTAGAGACTATCAAAGCAGGGGTCTTATAACCCCTAAAGAGTTAAAGTACAAGCAAACTGAACAAGAAATTGGATGATTGTTTTCTGATTACATTATGCTTCACATGGGCATGACTTTTACATATAACTTTTTCAAGCTGTTTACTCTATTTCAACCATATGTTCAATTCTAGAGAAGTTATGAAAATTACAAAGATATGCCTTAAATGCTTATCCTTATGGACAAAGAAGATTTTGTTTTATCCACAAAAAGGGCAGAAATTTTATAACAGCTCTTCTACTCAGGTTAATTCATGGTTGCTATGGATCTAAAAGGTATAGCTTGGGTTGGACATGTGTACCAGAAGTTTGAAGCCATGTGCTTGGAGGTAGAAGAGGTTATGTACCAGGTATGCTTTTCTTGATGGTCCCCTGTTAACTCTTAAGCCAGCGTACCCTTTCTTGAGTATGAAAGAGGACTCTATGAATTCAATCGCCCGTACTTGCAAAATTGAAGGCAGCTAAATATGTTAGGGTGGAATCTAGTGTCTCTATATATTGGTTAGACCAACAGTTTTAGCACCAGAATAACTGGCCATCTTAGGTTGATTCATCACCAGGCAATAATTTTTTAGAATTAGGTTAGTTTAAGCTATGAGGGGTTAGCTGAGTGGCCAAGCCTATGGTTTACCCCCACAAGGTCCATGGTTGAGCCCCTCTGGGCACCTACATGTCCAAAGGCCACTGTTTCCCTCTTCCCAAAGATTGTAGGGTTTGGTTCTGAGCTTTAACTTGGATTTGCAACCAAAATTGGGGGAATTTTGGTTTTAAAAAAAATAAGGGCATTTGAGCTGGAATCTCAAGTTATCTGACCAACCAACTGGGACTTGAGTAACTGTTAACTTACCTTTTTGATATTACTATTGGGACAGGACACTATTAAATACGTTGAGAATCAAGTGCAGACGGTTGGTGCAAGTGCCAAAAAGTTCTATTCGGATGTGGTGCAAGATTTTCTTCCTCCTTCTTCTACGGATCTTGTGAAAGGGGAAGCAATCTCCAACTTGCCTGCAGAAGAATATTCTGACATTGGAATCTATAAAAAGCCAAAAGTAAGTATGAAAGAAGAGGCTATGATGGTTTATCTCCGGCAATCTGATGATTCACATACCACTGTTGATCTGGACAAGGATGCAAGCCATGTGCCATCTTTCCATGGTTTTGATATTGAAGATACTTCATTCCAACCATATTTTGAAAACACTGCCAAAGGATCATACTCAGACACTTACTCTGAGCAATATGTTAATAGGATTTCTCGTAAACCTAGACTGGGTGTGAAAAAAATCTCCAAAGAGAAGAACTTGTCTTCACAAGGAATGTTTGGAGCAATCACTCATACAGAAAAAGATCATAACCGACCATCTTTATTTTCTAAACTATCAGATAAAAATCAAAAGCCATTATGTGACCAGACAGATGTAAGTCCAACACCAGTTACGGTTGAAGTAAATGTTTGTAACTGCTCAGGAGCAATATCTGATAACTTTGAAAATACAAGCAAGGGTACACCTGGTGTTGTCACTGATGACCAAGGTTGCAATGAGGCTGAAATTGCAGGTGCTCATTCCTCTTATAATGATGTATCAGCAGAAATAAATGGTGACTATTTCCTAGGCCCTATTTCTGTTGTTTTCCTCTCCTTGCCAGGGTCCTCTGTTAACTTTTCTTTTGGCATCTGCAGACATTTGTAAGAGCAATGAGGTGGTTTATCTGGCAGTATCCTCTGAGAATGGGGATGTTCAGGCCATTGAATTTCCTGATGAGATTGTCCTTGTTTCCAATCCAGGTATCTATATGTCTCACTCATCTCATCCATGAGATAAGGGAAAAAGTTTCCTTCAGGCTATTGTGAATTATGCTTAAGGATAAAAGAACTCTTCAAAATATGACTTGGCTACTTTAAAAGTCATTTTAATCATTTGTAATGAAGTTTTGTGATATTAAATATTTGTCTTTTTGTTAAAGTAATTTTTGGATCTAATTTTTTTTAGATATTTGCTTTTTTTTTGTTGCATTTTCTCTTTGAATGGATATCCTACCTTTTACAGTGTTAAATATTGTTCTTAGCTCTTGGTAACTTAATTTGTTGAGGAACTTGTTGATATAACTTGGTTTGTGTTAATACCTCTAATCTTCTATTTGAAGATAAAACCAAGGGCTTGAGAGAGAAGTGTGAGAAATATGAGAAAAATAGTAGAAAAGGAGAAAGTACATCAACCTTATGTTTAACTTGCAGTGAATAAATGAGGTTATTAAGGGTTTTTAACTGCACGTAAAATCTAATATTCCATCAGCTTAGGGGAAGGAATGATGATATCCATTTCTTGATGAGCAAAGCTTTAACATTTCCATCCATATAAGGCATGACTCAATTTCAGCCTCTGTTGAATTTTCCCTCTTTGAGGTGTTGCAATGTGCCCAGAAAAATTGTTTCTGTTAAGTTTATATACTACCTTTGATAGCTACTCATATGTTTTTTAATCAATATTGGGTATCCATGGAATTCTCATTCCTGCATCAAATAATCTCTCTCTCTCCATCCCCTGCTTTGCATAAGTTATTCATGAACTTATTATTAGTTTTAATTATGTATACATTTTTCTTGTTACATAGTAACTGGTGTGAGGTGAATTTTGTAGAACTAGCAGATGACTCAACTGCCAATACGATTGAGAGTGATATTGCTGTTCAACAGGATTTGGGAATCATTCAACAGGTTGATAATGTTCAAGATGAGGAAAACTGTGTTCTGGTTAACAGAGATGGCCTTCATTTTGTTTCTCTCAAGGAACGCAAACCCAAGCCATACAAGGTACTCTCTTTATCCATCTGTGCCCGTGTTTTGCTGCTGTTTGTCTGTCAGTCTCTTCCTCTCTCTTTAATTCCCTTCACTTAAACATTCTTGTGCAGAAAAAGATTCAGGATGCAATTTCTTCAAGAATGAGATCAGGGAGAAAGCAGGAGTATAAACAACTCGCTACATCATGTTGGGAGAATGTAACTTCCTATCAACAATGTGCAGGGAGTTCAAAGCAAACTAATTTAATGGGGGATATGAAGAGATCACCACCTCAGAATCCTAGTGAGTCGGATTGGGAACTTCTTTAGCTGCCCAAGTTTCAACTTAATGTGAATAATTTCTTCGAAGTAGCTTCTGCAGCCTCTCTGATCTGATGAAGGTGATTAAGATGCAGAGCTGGATGTCAATAATAGCAACAGAGGGTCCAGAACCTATAGAATATATGGTGAAAACTGTAAAATGACAACCAGAAGGGAAAAAGAGGAAACACCTTTCTTGTAATAAGGAAAAAAAATTATACTTAATAGTCGCCTCTAGGGATGCACGCAGGTTTATTTACAAAATAATATGATGCAGTATAGCCATTCACACTGCGATTGTTAATTTTAATGCACTTCTTTAAGTAATGCTGTTTTATGGTCTTTGGGAAGTTCCTTTCCTCTGTTTTCCATTCTTGATCGCAAGATTGGAAATGCCCAGGTATTCAAAAGATGGTTGAAAGAGTTAAAATCCCAAGATTGACTGGGAAAATAGTTCTGGATAATGTTTCTGTAACAGTCTTTCACTTGTGCTGTATGTTTGAGATGGAATTGCTTTTGGTGTAGTGTATTTGATTCGGCCCCTTTCCACTTCTATGGTGTATCCCCATCTTAACTTGCTCGCTAGTTTCATGTCATAACATAACCATCGATCCTTATACCCCATAACCAGAAGCATCTGTCAAAAAATTCATTTTTTCCGTATGTCGAATATTTTTTTCCCCTTATTTTCCCTTGTGGATATGGCAAGAGTAGAGAGGTCTGCTGCAGGTATCAGACAGTCCAGGCAAACACCCATGCCTACAATCAGCATGGCGCCTCTGTTGCTTTGCTACTAAAAATTCCTGTTGTTTCTTGCAAAAATTGTTGGATGTGCATCAATACAATAATCAGATGCTCTGTGATATTTAGATACTTAACTGGCGTCCTCATCCCTCAAACTGTTTTCTTAACGATCTCTGGGGAATGTTGTGATAAAGGACTCATCCTTCATGAGCTGAGTTCTGTTGTAGCAACGTGATTGCCTTTGTGTTCTGGGGACATGCTACCATCGTTTTGGTCTTGTCCTCCATATGTTTGTTGAGCCAGCCCAAGTATCCGTGGCTAATGCCGAAGGCCAACTCTAATTCCAAGTTCTCCACCAGATTTCCATAATGTTGAAACATGACCCACGTGCAAAATTTTCATCATTACGGCATTTTGAAGTTTAAGATCCTATCACTGTGATTTAGTTGTTATCCTTCCACCATTTTCTTGGTTTGTCTCCAGTTGTACAAGAAACGGACTCCAATAAACTCAACAGAGCAATGATAGTCCTGTTAAAACCAAATAAACAATCTTTTTACTAAGGTCAAAGGACTTAATCCCCTGTAGTTTTCTTAAATAATAGATTCATCTTTATCAAACCACCTAATTCACCAAATTTTATCGTCTCAATTGCGGGAGAACAAGATGAAGGCGCTTATGAAGTTTGCCAACGTGCAAATTTTCCATCCATTATTGACGCTGGAGCTGTCTTTGTGTGGCTGAGGCCGTTTTATAAGAGGCAAGCAGTGGATTAATTTTAACCATTCTTTGAGAGGCATGCACTAGAATCATAAGTGATCATGTAAAGCATTTGACTCGTGAATGACCATGTATAAGTAATGACTTGTTGTAGTTATCTGCAGAAAATCCAAAGCATTCATTTGAAAAACACTTAATTTACCACCTAATCAACTTATCTCTACAGCTGTAGATTCAACACCTCCACATTTTTCTTTTGTAGAACATTTTCATACTTACTAGTCATTTTCTTTATTTTTTTCGTGGCCTGTCTCTTTATATATTTTTATTCATCGGAACAAAACTTTCACTTGACCTAATAAAGAATAAGGAAATTTTCTTAAAACTCAAAATTTCCTCATTGAAGCATAAGGAAATGATTCTCTTCAAATTAAAGGGGAAAAGAACACCACAATATTACAATAGAATTACACTAAAGATTAAGATATTTTTGTTGAAAAATTTCCGATTAACATTAATTATAATTTTGGTTTAATAAAATCAGATAATTGAATAGTCTAATTACAAATAAGTTTAAGTGATCAATAAAGTTAAGTTCAATACATCATAATGCAATAATTTGGGTAGTATAAATCTTAAGGTTAATTGAATTTTTGATAAGAAAATTCATTGACCTATTATATATATTGGTTAGATCACTTTTTCAAAACCTAAAAACGAATAATTTTACCGAATAAAAACTGTCATACAATAAGACTCACCATAAGGACAATGGACTTCCTCATATTATATGTTTGACTTAAACATTTAATGAATTCACAAGTGTATATGTGGGGATTTTTTCAATTTCATCAGCAAGAATTTCGTGTTTGTCTAACCTTCTTCTATAAACCTCACTTTTCCCAATGTAGGTTTGGTGCCAATTTAGTTTCCAGGGGAGGGGCCATGCCTAAAAATTCTGGTAGCCAGTTTCAATTTACATCTAGAGAAGTTGATTGAAACATTAATGGAGTAAATGGAGAAACATGCACTCTACGCCAAATACTTGGTTCATATTACACGCCACTTCTAAATTATATCTAGCCTTGAATTGATTAAAGAATGCACTGATGTTATTCATGGAGAGAAGCCTGTACTGAATGGGGTCATTTTAGGATTAGCAATTTGCATTTAATAGTTGTACACAATTTTCTAGTTCAACAATAAATTCTGTGCCAAGCCTTGGCTTCTTGTGACTGGGCAGGTTAGCTCTCTTCATCATCGCTGCAATTGGAAAAAAGTATAAAACTGGAAGAAGAGCAACATGCACGAAGCAAAAGCGACCCATGAAAGTCACACGGAATTTGCCTGAATTTATGTCAGAAATCATCCAGTGACTGGGTGTACAAGTTCCGTATCTAAACAATGGTTAACGAGGCTTGAGTGCATTGCAGCTCAATTCATTTCAAAAGTTAGCCCATCCTGAAAAATCATTGCCAATTCGATTATGGCTTTAACGTTCCAAAAGCTGTGTGTCTCGGCCATTTTTATCCTGTTGGCCATAGTAGCGCCCCAAGTTACATCTCGCGAGCTCCAAGAGTTACCATTGCGTCAGAGATATGAACAATGGATATCAAAGTATGGAAAGGTCTATAAGGATGCTGATGAGAAAGAAAGACGTTTTAAAATATTCAAGGATAATGTCGAATACATAGAATCTTTCAATGCAGTTGGAAGCAAACCATACACGCTAAGCATTAATGCATTTGCAGATCAAACCAACAAAGAGTTCAAGGCTTCTGGGAATGGATACAGGAGGCCCAATGGACTCAGTTATAGGAAAGAACCAACGTTAATGTATGAAAATGTTAAATCTGTGCCTACTGACATTGACTGGAGGAAAAAAGGAGCTGTTACTTCCGTCAAGAGCCAAGGCGATTGTGGTAAGAAATAATGTTGGTTTAAGAATGATACTCCTTTACTTCAAATTACTGTGTTTTAAAGTCCTAATGGTCTAATTGTCTGCAACAATCGAAACCAAAAATAGGATGTTGCTGGGCTTTCTCAACTGTTGCAGCCACAGAGGGCATCCACGCAATCACTACTGGTAAATTGATTTCCCTATCCGTACAAGAGCTAGTCTCTTGTGCCACTATGGGAGTTGATCAAGGTTGCGAGGGCGGAATTATGCAAGATGGGTTTGAGTATATAGTGACAAACCATGGAATTAACAGTGAAGAGAATTACCCCTATGATGCAACTGATGGTACTTGTAACAAAAAGGAGGAGGCTGTTAATGTAGCTCAAATCAGTGGGTATCAAAATGTTCCAGCTGATAGGGAGTCAGCATTACTAAGGGCAGTGGCAAATCAACCAGTTTCTGTGTCGATTGATGCCAGCGGAGCTGATTTTCAATTCTATTCGAGTGGTGTTTTCACGGGAAAATGCGGAACTGATCTAAACCACGGTGTCACAGCTGTTGGCTATGGCGCCACAGGTGATGGTACCAAGTACTGGCTGGTGAAGAATTCGTGGGGAACCTCTTGGGGTGAGGAAGGATACATAAAGATGCAGCGAGACGTTGATGCTAAGGAAGGTCTCTGTGGTATTGCCATGGACGCCTCCTTCCCAACCGCCTAATTGTGCTCGCAGGTCTGTCTTGGTTCTGACTCAATTCATATTAGGCACTAAAATTAGCCAATGTGTATACTTCTATCTTTGTTTATAATCGCCGTGAATTGTATCACAAAAATCTTTGTTATGTCTACAAATTATGTAATTTCATTTCATCAATGAATTTTGAAGTCTGTAATTTGTTTCCAGATTTCTTGAATATGGAACAATATAAGAAATATTTAGGGGTAATCAAAGGGGTGTAAATTGAATTGGGTTTTATTCGAGTTTGAAAATAATTGGTTTAATTAGCTTATAAGTTTATGGTTTGACTAATAAATTTTTATATATAATTTTCACAAGTTTCTAAAAGTTTTAAATTATATATTTACTATTATTTTTACTTTGAATATAAAAAATAATCGATAAATTTATAAGTTGTAATATTTAACATAATAATTTAAATTTGAAGAAAATTTAATAAAAATTGAATCAAACTCAAATGAACTAATCATATTTCAAGCTCAAGCGTAAATTGAGATCTCGCCAATTCGACGAGTTTGGGCTTTGCTTGAAAGTAATTGAGTTGAGTTTAAGCCAAACACTAAACAACTTAGCTTGGCTCGATTGTACCTCTAGTTGATCATGTTTTATTTGGGAATTAATATATTTTTCTATTATTAGGATTGTTTTGGATCGAATTATCTCAAACTTGATTATCAATTCAACTCAATTGAGTCCATAATACATTTTATTAAGCTCAAGTTCCTTTAAAAAAAAAAAAAAACTTTGTTTAAATTTATGTTTTTTAATTAAAAAAAGTAATTAAATTAATGATAAATATCAAGTTCAAGCTTAATTCCATTAAAATTTGTTGAGTTTGTGTTTGACCATTTTGAATCAAGCCAAATTTAAACAAATCTGGACTCAAATTTAATTCGATTTTAAATCTATCATAAATCACAAATACCAAAGATTAAACTTTAACTCTATAGGTTTCTTTAAACTGCAATTAAATAAATTAAATATTTTATTATTATAATTTTAATATTATTCTTATTTTCATCTGACTTTTTAACTAAATTTTGAATAAGATCTACTCTTTAATAAACCAATCCACTTATGATATATCAAAAATAGATAACAACTATTTCATTTAAAGCGATTATTTAACACTAACAAAAATGTGTTGTTATTCGTAATAAATATAATTATATATATATAATTATATATATATATTGTTGCTTAATAATTTAATTATGGTATGGGGTCAGTCCAATTTATATTTATAATCAAGAAAATGATATAAAAAATTGAGAACACATAAATCCTATCCGTCCTCAATGTAGGTCCAAAACAAACTCTTTGCGACTTTGGAGACTAGTGTTACCGTGTAGACCACAATCTCTTCGACAACTAAAAGGCCAAAGGACTAGTTCCTACCCATAGATTGAGACGGAGATAAAGTCTCATCCTCTAAGTTTCAAAAGTCTAATTTTTCACCTGTAAAAATAATTTAATATTAAATAAAATAAAAAACAGTAATACCTTAGGGGTAAGGTTGTTATTTTAGGATTAAAATGTTATAAAAAATAAAATAAATTTTATAAAAAATATAAAATTTAAAAAAAATTAAAATATATATTAAAAATTTTAAAAATTTGAAGTAGCCACCGTCGCCAGTTTTGCGGTGGTGGTCGTCACTGACGAAGCTAGGTGGCAGTTTCCGATCACCTGGTTTCAAGGGAGACCAGATCTTGCCTCCCCGTTTGGTGGAGACAGCCAAATCTGGGCGCTTCAGTTTTGGTAGAGGCGGTCAGATCTGGCTACCTCTGCCAGAAGAAGCTATCGAAAACGGTCGGAAAGGGCCAACTTTGGTCCCAATGGTCGTTTTCAACCTTTATTTTTGGTGGAGGGGCCAGATCTAGCCGTCTCCTCCTCCAAAACTGAGGCGACCATCGAACGAAGAGGCTAGATCTAGCCTCCTCTGAAACCAGATGGTAAAAAATGGCCACCTGACCCCTTCAGGGGCGTCCACTACCGCGACACTGACGACGGTGGTTGTTTCCAATTTTTAAAAAATTTCAAAATATTTTAATATATTTTTTAATATTTTTAAAAAATATTTATATTTAAAAATTATTTTATAATTTTATTATAAATATTTATTTTTAAAAGGGTAGTTTAGTCATTTGAGTATACAAATTATAAAAAATGTTTTTAGGGATGAGAAACTGAGTTTTTGAAACTCGAAGGGTGAAATTTTCTACCCACCTCAAACGATGCGTGGGAAATGGTCCTTTGGCCAAACTAAAAAGTCAAAAGAAAAAGAAAAACGTGGAAATTGGGGGTCCAACTAATTAATAAAAAGCATTTTGCTTTTTATATTTAAAAAGCAAACTTGAGTAAATGCGGCCGATTGCTCTCATCGAGCTTTGAAAATCTTGATCGATATTTCAAAATCAACAAATCATTGTGCGTAAAGGCAATAAACAAGATTATTTAAGTTGCCTTACAATTTAAGATTTTCCACACCAACCCTTTCGTCCTTCTTAAGATTAAGCAATTTTGTTGAAGCACTAATAATATAAAAACTGGGAATAATTTTTTTACATGTATTCTGACCGATCTAATCAAATAAGGTTCATGAACTTGACCAACAATTTGGCCGTCTTTGTTTGAATGAAATGGGTCCATATGCTTTATTGAGAGCACAATTATGACAGACAGGCGTCTGAGGCAATTCAAAGAGATCCCTGGAGAGCACGACATGGAGGGGAACCAAGGACGGCAATGAGGGGTTGATTCTTCGGACGCCAGGACAAACTGAAAGCAAAGCCGTCGCTATTGAATTTGCTTCACAATTATTCAAGGCAGGCCCTACTTCTAACAAACTTTCTTAACCGCATTATATGTGTCTTCTCTAAAGGATAACACCGCTTTAATGAAAAAAAGATTTTTCCTGAATATCATCATCCAGGTCGCAGTCACTTGTGAGTCACAAGTCACGAGCTCTTCAGAAGCGAGTTGGGAATTTTGTAGGGTGCTCCATCGACTTTATAACCTGGCAATATGTACAAAGACTAGAGCGTAAAGCCAGTTTTTGGTGGAGCTGAGAGCACATGGAGGGAGGGATGATGATCGTGAAATTTTCTCATATGCATTGCCGGGTATTTCTCACCGTTTGTTCCCTTATCCTTGTCCCGGTTCAAGGACGATTGACAAAGCTTTAAACACAATTTAATAATATAATTCCTTGGGCTCAATTAAAATCTCAAAATTATTTGTTTAAGCTTAATCGTGGTCGCTTTTTTAGTTGGCTGACAATTTTTTACGACTTGATTAGAATTACGAGGCCCGAAGGGTCAATACTTGATAGTGCTTGACAACTCTTTGCTTTACTTAAACTACATAAAGCTTTAATCCAACATATTCAAATAAGAGAGGCGGCTCACCAGCCATCAAAATTTCTAGGCCCCTGGATGAACTGTACGCTGTTCTGTTCTCTAGATACCCTTTTAGTATTTTCACATTTCAGAAATTATTTCCGCAAATTATTGCTCTAATCGTGAGCCAGAACAAAATGTGAAACTGAATTTGCGTATATTAGGCAGAAAGCATTTTGTAAGATGGGTCTGGTACATGTACATATATCATAAAAAAAAAAAATCAAAATTTAAAAATCCCAATTATAATTAGGCTGGCCTATTATGTTTTGAAATTTTTTTGGAAAATGGTATATGGGAAGCTGGTACATTTTTGTTATCTTGTTCAATTGCATCGCAATTCCAATTTTGTTTGCATTTGGGGATGAACTCAAATGAAGTTAAGAAGTAGTTATGATGGAGTTTGATTTTGCAAGAGATCATCGATGATGTCTGGAATAGAACAACAATGAAGAGGGTAGTAATTTATTGGCGGGATGTGTCTGTACCATATGAAAAGAATTTAACTGCTGGGATTATGTAGATAAGCATTCAAACCCAACCTAATTAATCATTGGATTAAATAAATCAACTTGATTTAGACATAAACCCAAAGCATGCCGCTGCTTTATGCAGTTGTGTTAGCGATCCAATTGGACCAAATTAAATTACTATCTATCGAAGTTGTTGGGGAGAAGAAAGCAAACTAGAAGATAAAAAAAGGCTTGGAATCGCCTACCAGAGAAAAGAAACTTTAAGAGCATAATATAATATTTTCTTTATTGGTAGGGAAAATGTTCCCCATTATTTTAGAATAGGAATCATCATGATTCCTAAATTTCAAAGTCAGGGATTGGATCCAGCCCCACATTCCAGACTCGCAAGAATCCAACCGAAGCAAATTTCACGTCAGCAGAAATAAAAAATGAACTAAATTATGCCCAATCAATTTTCAAACCTCTCTGTCAAATTCCGTGTAAAAACCAAATCTCCCTCTTCCTCCCTTTCTCTCTTTCTTACATTATATAGTTAGTACCAGTCGTAGCCAGCTTTTCATCAGTACTCTTCGTCTTTTTCTTCTAACAAGTTTCGGATCGAACCCCGAGATGGGGTTTCTATTCAATGTCGTGGTTCTCTTTCTGTTGTTGTTATTGATATTTAGCGGTACGTCGAAAGCCGAGACCTTCAATGCCTTCTCCGATAGTATCAATAAAACCAGTTCCACGGCTAGAGAACTTGCCAGTAACTGCAATTTTTTCCGGGGAAAGTGGGTATATGACTCTTCCTATCCTCTTTACAGTCCTTCCAGTTGTCCCTTCATAGATCCACAGTTCAATTGTCAAAAGTATGGTCGACCCGATAACTCTTACCTCAAATACAGATGGCAGCCCTTTTCTTGTAACATTCCCAGGCACCACACCACAAACTCAACTTGTTCTTCGTGTATTTTAAATTTCAGATTTGTTATTTTAGTTGACTAATTACTCAGTCATGATAAAAAAAATGTTGCAGGTTTAATGGGGTGTATTTCCTGGAGAAATGGAGAGGGAAGAAGATCATGTTTGTGGGAGACTCACTGAGTTTGAACCAGTGGGAATCGTTAAACTGTATGATTCATGCATGGGTGCCCAATTCTAAGTACTCATTCATAAGCACAAACGGTCTATCTTCAGTGACGTTTGAGGTTGGTTTAATTTTCGGCCTCTTTTTTCTCAATTTCTTGTGTGTTAAACAGGCAACTATGACTGCTTTTACGCGCATCATAGAAGGGTAAAGCTTTATTTTTTGAATTCAAACCAATGTCTGGAGTTTACGCATTAAAAGAAGAGTTTGATTGGTGGTTCAGGCTTTTTTCCTTTCGTGTTTGCCGGGATATGCGGTAATAAGCCTTTCTTCTTCTTTTTTAAATTTAAACCAAGAAACCCAACGACTTCGTCTATTTCTTAAAAAGATGCCAACAGGGCAAAAAAAAAAAAAAAAAAACCCTATTTACTTGGATTCCTGAAACAGTATCTAATGGGAAATCTTACTCTCCATTTTGTGCCAAAGAATATTTTTACAGTTTAACTGTAGAAGTCAATTTCTTCTTTTTATAATGCAAAAAGTAATTATTTTTTTTTTGGAAACATTTTAGAATTTTTTTAGACTCGACTTTTTGTTGAAAAACAAATACTTTAGGTAGCATTTGCCACCTTGGCTGCCATGTCAGTGGTTACAAGTTTGTGTATTCTGGACTGGGTGCACATTGCGTCCCTCTTTAGCCCAAACCCAAAACCAAAATACTTCCAATTACTGAAATCAAAGACCTTTTACTTGTGGAAGTGGGCCATTTATCGACACGATAATCATATGTTGAAGTGACTAATTAGATTATAGATGTCCGGTATGGAGTGAATTCTTTTGTCCCTATGAGTTCTTTCAGGACTATGGGGTGACGATAATGCTGTATCGATCACCATATCTTGTGGACCTGGTGAGGGAAAAGGGGGGAACAGTGTTGAAGCTTGATTCAATAAGGAGTGGCAATGCATGGAAAGGCATGGATATGCTCATCTTCAATACTTGGCATTGGTGGACTCACACTGGAAGGACCCAACCGTAAGTTTTTTAAACATATTAATTACCTATTTTTCACTTAAAGAAACAGAGGATGGTAACCAATGTAGTGCCTCGCAAAATGTAATGCAGTTGGGTCTATATGCAAGAGGGAAACAAATGGTACAAAGATATGAACCGCCTGGTGGCATTTTACAAGGGGCTAACCACATGGGCCAGATGGGTCAACCGTAATGTTGATCCTTCCAAAACCAAGGTTTTTTTCCAGGGGATTTCTCCCACTCATTACGAGTAAGAAAATACCGCTTCGAATTATTTTCCCGCCTCATCTACTGCTTCAACTATGCTCTTCTTATTCCTTATTTTGTATTTATTTATTTATTAGGGGCAGGGACTGGAACCAGCCATCACAATCATGTTCGGGGCAGACCCAACCATTTGTTGGGACAAGGTACCCAGCAGGGATACCGATGGCCTCGGTGGTTGTGAAGAAAGTATTTAGTAGGCTCAAGAAACCAGTGTATTTACTTGACGTTACAGGGCTCTCTCAGTTGAGAAAGGATGCTCACCCGTCGGCATACAGTGGCGAGCATAGTAACGATTGCAGCCATTGGTGCCTTCCTGGTTTGCCAGATACTTGGAACCAGCTCTTATATGCAGTATTGTTTTAGTTGAAGAGTTAATTTATTCAAAGAAAATCTATTGTTTTCCAGACGCCTGGAAACGTCTTTCCATTTTTTCTCGTCAAAGTAGGGAATAAAAGGGATGATGCTTCGATTGTAACTTATTTGGGCACAAAATTGGCCTGAATTGTAGACAATTCCCTTGAAATTCAAAAACTAGCTCAGGAATTGTTTGTGTAAACTACAATACTTATTTGAGAGCATCTCCCCCCTGCTTATTTGATAGACACATACTCTGTCTATTACATTGAAGAAGAATCGACTATTTATATTGCCTTCAAATGTACAAAAGCTTATATCTACAATCCACAATAATAATGTTACTGTGTAACAACTTCGATTACGAAATTGGCTAAAACAATATATTCATTCTCTTACCAAGAGAAGATTAATTGGGAAATTCGCTTTATTAGGCACTTTGATATTTCTGCAATTCCTTATTCAGGGATGCAAACGTTCTCCAGGTCAATTATTTTCTTAACGCTCTATAAGTACACTCTTCCATTCCTGAATGCACCGAATACAGTTTTGGCTCATTAAGATGAACCGCTCTTTCTGTAACAAGCACTACTTGACACATTGCTAGTTCCAGTGAATCCGTTAACTGTAACACGTTGGGACATGAAACAGGCTGACCGCTGACTCATCTCCTTAGACTTCCAGAAATGTGACACGTTGCCTATGTGCCGTAAACACGTGTCAAACACCATGCATATAGGCATGCCACCTTTTAAAATCCTTCGTCAAGCCCAGCAAAGAAACAACAAAGTTAACGTTCGAAAAATATATGTGACAAAATCAATACAACCTGAGAGTTACAAAATGTCTTCTGAGCAAGTTTGCCCAGACAGTACCACCAATGAGAGAAATACTCAGATGGAGAAAGGCACAGTTCCTAAAGTCACAAGTCACTTTGACTTTTTGAATGTCATAACAAAGGATTTAGAAACTCCTCATGAGAGCGGCAAAGAGCGATCACATGATAGTGGAGGAATGGTACATCTGGTGTAGTAGGTGCACTTGGGAAAGCAAGAGAATCCCACGAGTTAGACGCCACTCATAAGATCTTGTCTCCTAATAGAGATTTTTGAAGGGAATGCTGAAGAATGGAAAGCTGAGGTGGCAGTGGTTTCCTGCCACTGGAACAAGCATAGCTGGATGCTTTTTTGAACAATGCCATTTGTGACAACTCTTACTACATTGTGGCAAAATTTAAGTGTGATGTGTAATGCCTTGTTTTGATAAATCATTAGGTAAGGTTAGGTTTATTTGTATGGTCAAAATGTATTAGTTTAGTACCAAAGTATGGGACTGCATTAATGGTACCTGAAATGTAAATGTTGAAGCCTGTTTTGTGTAATATATATATGCAAATGAATAAAAGAAAAAATGGTTCTTGCATTCCAGTAAGTGTAAGCCTTTGGCCTTTAGTTTACATTTTCTGAATTCCTTAATACAATTGAACGAGAAAAACCTTCCAAGCCAAAAACCATCAATTTTAATACAGAAAATGACAGTGAACATGAAAAAGATCGAGATAAAGAGTCGTATGACGATCATTTAAGCAGAGAAAATCTGGCTACAAGATCAGGAAGAGGAGAGCTGGAGGAGACAGCAGGGCCTCATGCTGCAAGGAAATTTGATACGAGCGGTGAAGAAAGGGGCAGACAAATGTTATTGTTCTCATGCTTGCAGGCAAAGTATTCCTTAGGGAGGAAGAAGAAGAAGACTGCTTATATTTTTCTTATGAATGAGATTTGGAGACGAGAGTTTTTCCTTCGGTCCACTTGTATTTCATACATGTGTATATATATATATATATATATATATACACACACAGTAAAGTACATAAACATTTAACAAGATATAGCAGCCCATACATATAAGGTGGTAAGTACGCTAAATACATGAATCATCAGCCATTTCTAGCCACCATGCACTAACATAATGCTTAATAAAAAAAGATAAACAAGCAACCTCAATCTCTAACAAGCTAAAAGATCAGGAAGAGGAGAGCAGGAGAAGCCAGTAGGGCTTCGTGCTGCAAGGAAATTTGATACGAGCGGTGAAGAAAGGGGCAGACAAATGCAAGGCCAAGCGGAGGGAAACTGCAAGGAGAAGGAAATTGGCAGACAAATGCAATGCCAACCGGAGGGCCAACACCAGGAGAAGGAACAGCAACATTCTCTTGAACAAATTTCCAGGGCCAGAGGAACAACACAGCAGAATTCAACAGAGGCTTTAAGGGATGAGGAGGAGCGATACACTCAGGCAAAGCTGAAGCCAGGTGTAAACTTGGTGCAGCATTTGAGTATGCCGCTGAAAAGGGGTCTCAAGCAAAGGACATTGTGCTTCGGGCGCACAGAAAACTTTACAGCTTGTTGCAGAGAAAAGCAGCCAGGCCAAGGACACAGCGATAGAGTCAACAAGGCTATGAAGCTGCCAAAGAGACCGTATATAATGAGGGTAAAACTGCCAAGGAATACACTGTTCCGAAAGCAAAACAAGCCAAAGGTTATGCAGTAGAAAAAGTTACGGGGGCAAAAGAAACGGCAGTTGATACTACCAGGAGGGCTGCAAGTTACACCGGAGAGAAGGCTGCGGCTGCAAAAGATGTGACGGTTGAGAGTGGAAAAAGGGCCACTGAATAAGCAGGGAAAATGGCTGTAGATGTGAAGGATAAGGCTATAGTGGCAGGCTGGAGCACCACTCATTACACAACCGAGAAGGCGGTGGATGGGACGGCTGCAGTGGCAAAGGTAGCACATTACACGACTGAGAAAGCCGTGGAAGGGACAAAGGCGGCGGCGAGGACTGTTCAAGGGGCTGCAGGGTATGCTGGTCACAAGGCAGCTGAAATAGTGACCAAACTGCTGGGTGCTGCTAAAGAAGTTGCTGTCTCTGCTGGTGAGACCATGGAAGAATATACTGCTAGGAAGAAGGAAGAAGCTGAGAGAGAACTTGAGGCTAAGAGATCTTCAGGAAGACAGCAGGTATATATTCTTCTAGCACTGTAACTATACGTTTTACTTTCTGCGCTTAATAAAATATTTTTCCCTAGTCCTGTTCCCGTCTGTGTTTAGCTTATTATGAGAAATCATTGATTATTTCTGATGTTATTTTTATTTACTCTTATGCTGACACTATTGATGAACCACGGTTTGAGGACATCGTCAGGACTCAACAAGGAGGTGGCAACGAAGGTGAACGAGAATCTCACACAGAAAAAGCACATGAGAAAGTGCAAGACGTCACCAGAAAAAGGGGAAGCACCACACAGGAAACTTTTCGAAGAGGCCAACCAAAAAAACCTGGAAAGGAAGGCTCACAATCTGGACAAGAGGAAATCTTTCGAGGAGGTGAAGGACAAGGAAAAGGAGAAAAGGAACGTTCAGAACACGAACAAGAGGAAACTTTTCAAGGAGGCCCAGAACAAGGAAAACGAGAAAAGGCGAGGTTACGAAAGAGAAGAGAACCGCGGAGGAGTGCTTCAGGCCATTGGCGAAACTGCCATTGAAATTGCCAAAACAACAAAAGACCTCGTCATTGGGAGCGGAAAGACTGAGACTGACAATAACATACTTGGTTTCGAGTCAAGCCAGTCTGAGGGACAGCTGCAAGGAGAGGCTGGACATGGACAGTTTACATGAATTTATGAAGTTCAGTGCGAGCAGGGAGACACATGGTAAAGTTTAAATAAAAGTTTTGGACGTTGACCATGCTAAAAGAGATGTTGTATATACGTTAATGCTATTGCTGAAGCTAGCTCTCCCTAGAGTCCATATTGTTTGAGATGCTTTTATGGTTGCATAGATCAAGGCAAAGGAAGAATTTCTGCGTGATTTTATTATTTAATATTAAATCGACAATTCATGAGTTAACTTATGGAATGGAAGTATGATAGTGGCAAGTGATGTTTGGCTGAAGTGCCGTTATATAGCCTTAAATTAGCCTTCCGTTGGTTACAATTTTGCTTCAGCTACTACTGAGCAGTGATGTCCGGCCACATTCTTTATATGGCGCGTTGCGGGTTCCCGAAATAGTGGCTTTACCAGGGACAAGCTTTTATTTGCAGTGTTAAAAAGCATTCAATAAACACGACTCCTTTGTTCTGTTTTATTACAGATGAAAGGAAACATAGCCAAAAGATGGCGGCTGCTTAGTGGCCACGATAATTGGAATAATCTCTTGCATCCTCTAGACATTGACCTCCGTCGCTATTCACTATGGTGAAATGGCCTTGGCAACCTATGAATCTTTTAACGCTGAAAAGGCATCCTAATACACGGGGGACAGTCGATACGCTAGGGAGAACTTGTTCCCCAGGACGGGTTTAATTAAAGCCAGCCCATTCAAGTACGAAGCCACTAAATACTTTTACGCTACAGATGCTCAAGTCCATAGAGGTTTGTTATTCATTTATGCTTTAAGTATTTGCATTGCATGAAGAAATACAAAGCAAATGATATGCCAAGGTGGTTGCATTATTTTCATTCTTGTATATTGGACATATGCTCTTCAAGCTGTCTTAATGTATTTTGATTGAATGAACAACAATGTCTTTCTAGTAGAGGGCCTGCTCATCTGTCATTATAGAACATTCCTTTACTCAGCTATTTGTAATGAATCATCTGCCAAACCATAAAACTGAATAACTATTGGTTACCAACCTAGGAACACCAAGGCAACTTTTTATCATTCCCGTTTTGCTCCTTCAATGAATAATCAAGCATACTACTGAAAGCTTGTCATTTGTATCCTGGTTATGATTCTTGCCCTGTCTAATTTATGATGATGAATCATACCTAGCCGAAAGATGAGACAAGAATGTGTCAAGAACAGCTGTTTACATGAATGCAAATTTAAAATCCAGTCATGTTCTATTTTGTAGCCAAGAAGACAATTGCATAATCACGACATTTTAATTCAAAACTCTTACAGGTATTTCCAGCCATATTATTACATGATTTTCTCTCCAATCACGAGAATGCCTGCTTCATCCTAAGCTGAATGATTGAAGGGTCCTTTCAACAAGTCTGCATGATTACGCATATTCAGGGGTTGATATTTTTTATGCCCTGCAATGAATTATCATCTTTTAAAGTAACTATCAGATGGATGCCTAATCACCAAAGTTTACTGTTGCAGGCCCAAGAGGTAAGTTTATAGAGACAGCCACGAAATCCAGCAGTGGAATCAGAGGGGGGCAGAATGCATGGGGATACTTTGGGGAATCCAGCAGCTGGTCCAACGGCTAAAGAAACAGCACCTCCAGGAGCTAAAGTGGCAGCACATGAGGAATTTCGAGCCAACATTTTGTTACAAGAATATCCAGTACATAAAAACGCAAGAGTAGGCGAAAGGGCAGGCAGAAAAACAGTTTTATTGAATCAAGTATTTCTGTTATACACACGGAGAGGGCTGGCTCTCAAAACCCAGCATAGCTACCCTATTTGCTTTTCCTCTGTTTTCCTGTTTTCAGTCACAAATTACAAACTCCAATAGCTTTTGTAATGACTTGTTATTCTGGTGTTATTCAATGCAATATGAAGTTTTCTTCTTTTTTTTCATCTCTGTCATTTATGTTTATTGATTGTTGATTGTGGATTGTTGAAGAGTAACGTGAGAACAAATTGCTGCCATATTACTCATTTTCTCCTTCTGTTTTGGCTGTGGATAGCAGCTGTATTTTGTTGTGGAGCTGCTGAGTTGATAATATGAACTTGATTTGAAGTGGAGTGAACCTGGGACCAAACTGTAGGGAACTGCTAGAACCCACAAAATTTGAGGTTTGTTAGTGTTGGTTTGAGAATGATAAGTTAGTGATTCAAGTAGACAAAACTGAACTGGAATTCGCAAGGAAATGGTCATTTCATATGCCATGAATCAAAGAAAAACAGAGCAAGTTTATAAGAGAGCTGAAGATAAATATTTTTGAAGACTTAATACATATTGATTCATTTACAAAGCCTTTATACAAGACATAGTACAGCAAAACCATAACTTAATTAAAGATAGCCATACTTGTAACATAAGTGGCTTACAACATGGATCATCGACCATTTGTTTCCAAAAACTCAACAAACATGACAGGACACAGTAATTTGACACATATAAAAGACCCAAATAATCTCAACTATTTTAACAGTTCAGGTACCTATCACTATCACACTGAAATTTTAAAAGGGATGCTAAACCTTTAAAGGTGGAAAAAGGGGCCAGATCCATTTTCTGACAGGCCGAAAGAAACCATAGACACCAACTGCTACATGTGCAATTCCCTCATCTGCGATCCTAGCCACAATATTAGATGTCCTATGATCTCCAAACCCAATCAATTTTTGCGTTGACTGTGGCACAACATCAAGTACTCTAGCTTCCTACACCCACAATGAAAGTAAAAAGTAAGTGCTTACCGAATCAGATTGACAATAGAAAAATTAAATAATTAGAAATTCACAATTAGTTTGACATTAAGCTTTGGTGGCGTGAGTAGCTAGGGACAGCTGGAGGAGATACTAGGATTGAAGCAAATTGTTTGAAATTTTTAGGATTACATCTGCCTATGATGTGGTACATATGCAAGTTCATTGAGCAAAAGCCCACCTACAATCTCGAAAAGGTTGCACTAACGAAAGGTCTTAAATGCATACCTCTGCAAAATCTAGTGTAATTAATGAAATATAGACATACAAGTTCAATGAGTTGCTTTTTAACAAGGACATCATGCCATTTTATCAATCTACCCCATTGTTGCTGGCGATGACAACTACTTTCAATTTTTATGCTCTCTCTTAACTTTCATTAATGTAAAATAAAACGGGAAAAGGTTGTTCTCAGTTTGTCTTGGTACCTTTAAATGACTTATAGTTAAGGGCAAGAACTAAGGGATGGAACTAACGATTTTGGAAGATTTTTGAGTTTGAAGTATGGAAAATATCTTTATGGGACGTATTAAGTGCCGTGAACAATCTCTCCATTCATTGAAATGTGCTAAGGATGACTCTAAAGTCTGACAAAAATTTTGTTAACTACTTTTGAAGAAATATCAATTAGGTAATAAACCATTAGAAACTATATCTTAAGAGTAATTGGGTTTGATAATATAAACTCAATCAAAAGTGAAATGTCATAGGGAAATCTTTAATGTTGATCAATGTTTATAGGATTTTGATGTTTGTATAAAGAGGATACATGACCATAATGTTTGTAGATCAAACAACACTATAAGAACATCATACCGAACGATCCATCTCTTCTTTGTTGTATTGGCAGTCAATTTTTTGATGTTGTTTTATTGGAGGATTTGTGTTGCTTCTAGGCGTTTTGATTCACTCAGTCGTCCTCAAATATTCACATACTTTGTATTACAAAATTGAACTATTTATGCCTTGATTGCCTACTAACGTATGTATGTGCTGAATTCCACAAGTAACTTAAATTAGGTTTTTGTTTTTTTTGTTTTTTTTTTTTTAAATTCAATGCAGAATCATGAGATGTAAATTGGTGTTTGATATTATATTTAACATTACGAAAACTTGATGATACTCCAAAGTTTAAACCCACAAGTACTCTGATATGAAGTTTGAAACTTGACATACATACTGATGTAATTGAAAAAACAAAACAAGAAAAATACAATTGCAACGTGGTATAAAAGTATGAAAATTTCGGGTTATTGAAAGATTTTGTTATGTTTTTTTCTACTAAAAGAGAAACTGGAGACGACTCAAGACGTCTATCGAAAAGGGGAGGATCAGAGAAGACTCATAAAAGAACTAGAAAATTCAAAATCATGTGCCAAGAAACGTCATAAGTAGGTTTCTCTATACATACACTTCATTCTGTCTTCACTTTAATTTTGAGATTCTACAAATAAAGGCTCAATTGGGTCTTCTCAAAACCCAAGCTTTCCATCCAAACTTAAACAGCCTAAACCCCATTTATTAAAGTTAATCGACAAAACTAATAAAAAGATATTTACATACACTTATGATATATATTAATTTGAGCATTAAAAATAATAATATATCACTTTACAATTACAGTCAACAGTTGGTTGTGAATTCACACCATCGAGAGAAGGGAAAAAAAATAAACACTCAATTTGCCACCAATTACAAGTCAATTTATACCCCACATGCCCCCCAAAATCCACGTGACTTTCATGCAATACTAAATAGTTAGCTGTGAATTCAATTTCATGAATTATCATACTAAGATAAAACTGTTAAATTTACTCGAGGTTTACTCCTCTTAATATAATTGATACTAACCAATTGAGCTGAAAAAGAGAAAGGCCCGATCAGGCGCAAAAGAATGTGCCGACTCACCAAGGATTTCCCGCGGTATAATATATACAAGAGAAAAGAATCAACTTGATACCCCACAACGAAATTATTATACATTCAGAAAACCTTCCTTGGATACAAGTGACATGTTTCCAAACCACAACGCTGATTTCCTGCCCGTAGATAATACAAAGCACTATACAGAAATCGACAAATTAAACATGCTGCCTCCAGCCCTCCGAACGATCTCTCCTTTCCAACCATATCATATCCATAGGTAGAGTTTGAAAGTTACTATAGCCAAGTGCTGGACAGCAATCTTGCCGAGCCGGGTCAATCACGAATTAACCTGTCCAACAAACAAAATCAAAAGATCCATACAACCATGTACAAAAACGATTTTCGTATGAAGCCATCATAACTCCAATAACTTGAATTACAGACTACTTGTATAACACCAATGAATTCCGAATCTACTGCAGAAACTACGGTGAGTATCGGTAGTTAGCAATGTACACAAGCTAAGCAAACAAACCAACTACTTCTAAACATTACCATATTCTACCAGATATTATACAAATCTGGGACAAGACAGATATGCCACCCTACATGCTAAAAGCCTTAGCTCTGAAGACTTCAAGAAACAGCCCCTGGCAAGAAGTGGTCAAATGGTTGCTGGCCTTGCAAGCTTTTCCACTGTATGCCAATATGCAGATTCCAATTTTAATCATGACCGGACATGCTTCAACCCAGCAAATGGTAATCATCTAGCCTAATCTCCAGAATCTATCACATCAAATAAAATTAGTGTCAAAGTAATCTACTAAAAAAGTCGATATAGTCAATCACAGCAATACAAGTATAATCAGCAATGCAGAAAGTAAAAGAAAAGGGACTACTCTCTGCAGACCACTACAAAGTTAACATACTAAAATTGAAAACATGGATTCTCAACAATATTATTGATGAGGAGTCCAAAAAACACATGAGAAACAAACATAAACTTTATATCTCAACAGAGCTTCAATTAAGTGAAACAAGTGAGGCTTCAAACAACTATCAGTGCAAAACTCAGAAAACCTAAAAGAATATATAAAACTTGCACAAAAGAAAAAAACATGCTAGTAAGCACCATGCTCAATTCTGTTCAGCAGTTATATAAAAAGTTAACAAGAGCAGAACAAAAGCAGAATCAAATGAATATGACAACCAAGGGAAATTATTTGCCAAAATGTGGCTATAAAATCAGACAAACAATCCAGCAGCAACTAAGAAAATTCAAGACACCAGAAGGTATATGAACAAGAGATTGTTTTTATACGAAAAAGCAAAAAGAATTTAGGATGATAAATATAACTTTTAACATTGACTCATTTTCTTGCATTCAAGACTACACTACTACATTAGCGAATAGGGCAGGTAACAACTTCAGGATTTTTCAGACCCTTGAAAAAGCATTGAATGAGAACCGTATGATATATAATTTCACACAAATGGTCCATGCAAACCTAGCCAAAGAGTTAAAGCATAATAAAATGGCAGGTAAACTTGACTTAGATTAATAATCTATCGTTTTGTTAATAATTTATTGTTCTATTGACCAAAAATAATACAAGGGAAAGTAAATATGGCAAGTTATTAATTGTTTGATATTCCAAGTGCTGCACTTTCTATAACCTTCCATAGGTATAAATTACAAAAGATGATGTAGTTGACAAAAGAAAAAAACATATATGAAATTTCACTGCTAGAAGTTGATGGAGAACATCACTAAAATCAACTGGAAGAAGGCACAAATATCATGAGGCCAATGAAATGATAAAATCTGTAACTGTGTATGTCTGTTTAACATCTCCATGGAGAAAAAAGAAACCATTTATAAAGTTCCCTGTACAACCCCAAAATTTACATCAAGTCCATCCACAGCCAAGGTATAAACCGTCCAAAAACAATTAAACTCCATTCTAATGAAATTTCCAAAATACATGAATAACTTTATATTTGCCTCTTCACAGGGCATGCTTGATTGCTGGACAAAAAAGTAACCATTACAGCCTCCACAATTTCCAGATTGCAAACTTCAGAATTAACAGGGCCCAAGTGCCATCCATCCTAAGACCCTACCTCCCACTCTCAAGAAAGCATCCTCTGGATAGGTTCCGCAGCAGATTCACAGAAATGCAAATACATTATACTTGGATCTAACCCAATTTCCCCTTTTTCCCACATAAAGAGTACATATATCATATGTTTGGCTTACATGGCAAATTAGCGATTAATGAAACCAACATCTTTGTGCTTGAGGGGAGAAGTACAAATATACACCAACCTAAATAATAACAGGCTTCTCTATATCACAATAGTCCTATGTTCTGAGTACATGAAATCTCTATCATTACAATCAACCAACTTTTCAAAAAGCAAAAATACACTATCTATAGCTTTAAATTGTCATGGTAGAAGTTATCACTGAAGACCATAACAGCAAACCAATTTTAAAAAGCCATATTTTATTTGAATCAGAACCCTATAACACGAATACATTTATAAAAAAGAAGATACTCTAACCCAAACATAAAATCCAAGGGTAACAAATACATACAAGTAACCTGGACAAGATATGTCATGTCCTGGGTGAATTCCCACCATCAGATCCAGATGAGGACGTTTCACTATCAGAATCTGAAACACAAAAAAAAAAAAAAAAAAGATAATATCAGGGAGACAAACAGGGCAAGATACTTTAACAAAACATTGAACTACTACTACTATGGATTTTCAACAAAGTTAGGGATACATCATAGTACCACTTGAAGAAGATCCAGAATCACTGCTAGAGCTGCTTGAACTACTTGACCTACTACCATTATCACCTTGTTTTACCACCTGAACTGGTGATGAAGAAGAAACATTCCTTTCATCTACCAAAAGCAGAAAAAGTCAACCATCAAATCTATAACAATCAATCAGGAATGACTAACCAAAATTCCGTCAATACTTGTAATCAGAATACCCTTACCTGTTCTGATTTCTTTAGGCACGTCTGCCACAACTGGGACAGGGCCCTGCAAATAAAGGACAATAGAAAGCGTTTAGCAGCTTAACCCATATTAAAAAGGAACAGAGAGCAATGATACAATTGAAGGCTTTACCTGCTGCAAGGCGGTCTGTTGAGCTTCAGCCCTCGCTTGAATGGCAAGCTCAGCCTTTCTCTTATTCTTGCTCAAACTTTTCTTGTAGTTGGTAACAAACCTATCAAGCTCCCACAGAGTCTCAGCATCAACACTATCAATGTCCACTTCAATTTCATCATCATGTTGGAAGAGTGAAGAATTCCTCTTCTTTATAATCTGTACTATATTGTCCAACTTCTCTGATGGTAAACTCTGAAGGTTTGTACTAAGCTTCTGCTTCTCTTCATATGTCATGTCCCTTTTATGTGGGTCCTTTGCCTTGGGCTTCTTAGGAGCAGGGGTCCTACCCGAGGGAGTAAGAATAATGGATCTTGTTTTTGGATCGGGGTATGTCATTGACTCTGATCTATCCAAAACTCTCCTCATATCAAGAGGATGTGGCAGTGGAGGAGCCTTCCTTGATGTGGGTGTATGAAAAATCATTTCATAGTCTGCACCAATCCTCATCTCACGATTAAATTCTGACTCTATAACAGCCCACTTATCCTCAAATATCTTCAATAATTGTTCTGCCATTACATGAACATCTTGCCCTTTCGGGTTATATGTCATAGCATTATGAAAAGTAAGTCTGACATCCTCCGCAAATTCTTTTGGCCACTTGTACCAATTCTTGTTCAGTCTTGATTTCACAGTTCCCAAATCCATTGGATGCTTGATAATAGCAAAGTAATCATGCAAACCAAGACCCTTAACATCGACAGGAGCATTAAACACCCAACCATGTTTGTGCTTCATCAATTTTTCAAGCAAATTACCACAATTCTTGAAAACCTTACTTCCCGGTCCAAAACCATGTCCTAATTCCCCTCCTGCCTGCTTCTTACCATTCAATTTCGACTTCTTGTTACTCTCAGCTGGTGGGAACTTATCTTTTGCAAGTAAAAACTCTGAATTCCTATAAAATTGGTTGGCTTTTGGCGTCCTCTTCTCTTTCTCCACATGTTCACTCAGTGCTTGACCATTGTCCAACGTCGATATACTCAACTGATTCAAAGGCCTAGACTGCCTACTAATACTGATAGCCCTATGAGGAACTGGGACTCCCACAGAAGCCACCTCTGAATAAACCCTCTTCACTCCATTATCAACCCCATCACTCACTGGCACAAGAGAATTAGTAAACCCGCCACTAATTTGCCCCTCTTTTGCCTCAATTCTCTTCACCAAACTCCTCACTATATCAAGCTCACCTTCCAGCTTCCTCCTCGTTTGACGCATCTCCTGCTTCGACCTAGACCCCAAATTAATCTTCAATTTATTCTCCAAAGCCGATTTTACGCCACCATTTACCAGAGGCGGATCCCTTGCGGCAAAGGCTACAACCTGTTGCCTATTAAGACTCGAAGAGTCATCTGAAACAGCTTCTAAACGAGAAATGGTCGGTTGATGGACCGAATTTGTATGGTCTACTGCTAGGGTTTGCGTAGGCGCCTCTTGAATTAAGCTCTTGGCATTGTCGTTGTTCTCCTCTTTGTTGTCGTTGTGGTTCTCCTCCTTGTTGCTCTGGTCGTTGTTCTTCTCCCCGTTGTTGTTCTCATCATTTTTGCTCTGTTCGTTGTTGTTGTTAATATTCACGCTCTCGTTGTTTTGGTTGTTGACATCATTGAGGGTAATATTCGTTGCGATGGTAGCGGTGATGGCGGTTGTTGTTGCAGGGGTCGTAGTGGTAGCTGCTATCGGCGAAATAGTTGCTGCAGTAGTTGTCGTCGGGACGGTTATGGTGGTGGTCGTTACTGCCGGTGTGGTGGTGGTGGTTGTCGGACCACTATTGTTGTTGTTCGCGGCAGTATTGTCGTTCCGATTCTTGGGACCTTTAAAAGCTTTCCGTGTATAAACCTTGCTTTCCGAATATCTCTGCTTCTCTCTATTAGCCCCATCAGTTCCTCCTACTAATGGCCCCGAAGCCATACATACATCTATTTACTCACCAAAACCCTAATTTGCTATACACGAATCCCCAATCAATTCAAAACCAACCAAAAAAACCCTAAATTCCGCCGACGAACGGAACAAAAATTAGGGCTTATCTCTTCTCAACCACAAGATCTAGTATATCATAAACCTAAAAAGTATTGCTGCGCATGAACAAAACAACAACGACGACAACACTTAGGGTTTCGAGCCTTTTACCTTTCGCTTCGATCAGATCTTCGCTCTAGCAACTTTCTCTCTCTAGAAACTTTCTCTCTCTCTCTCTTACAGTATCCTTATCTTACAGGTGTACGGTAGCAGAGACGTTCGTGAATCGCAATTGACTTGCTAGAAGCGTGTGGATGCACTAAAAGAGCCGTGCTCCAGAAGCATCACAACGCAGATATAAGATGTTAGACTCACGTGTTTCCTTCCCGCGTTCGGTACACGGTCCAATTAGGGGGATACAGAGTGTATCTCGTGACATGGACATGATTTTGGCAAATGGGTCTAGGCTGTGGCGGGGACTTTTGAGTGGACGATTTTAAGGAATACCGCCAGTCCACAGACTTGCGCGTGGCCGTCAGTTGCTAAATTTACGTTGAAGGTCTCTCTGGGGAAGTGACCGGCGGGGTTTTACACGCGCCGGTTGTCTGTTGGTCTGGTAGCAGATCAGCAGCTTTTAGGAGTTAAGTGGAAGCCCAAATATGATAGTTCAAAGAGATCAAATTCAAGCCAATCTAGTACAAGAAGAAGCACCAGATGCCTGAAATGCCTGCTCCCACCAAGGTTTTGGCTGAAAAATAACATATATATATAGATCAAATTTTTTTCATTTAAAATCAAACAATAAACATAAAATTTATAGTTAAACAAGAAAATTGTCTCTTCATCTCACCCTTTTCTCTGTATGTTTCTTTATCAAGTTATATCTTTTATCAGTGTAACTAAAAACCATTACCCTTTTTATTTCTCCCCACCTTAAATGTTTGCATGTGAATCAATTTGATTAAAAAAAATATTTCTAAAAAAAAAATGATGGAATAAGAATGTCATTGTAGGGTGTTTTTTTTTTGTAATCAAGAGGTTTGGTCAGATTTTTTAGTTGTGCAACTATCATTGTGTTTGGTACGATAGAAATTTGAAGTCGTGAATGATTTTGAGATACAAAGGGATTGGGAAAGTTCAAACGCCAGGGAAGAAGGAATGGAGGCTAAAGGGGCTCTCAATGGGAGGGAGAGACTGCAAGGGCATAAGCAAATTGAGATTATTGGAGAAAACTGCAGTTTTTATGCTCTCGTACATGCCATTGAGATTATCATATTAATTTATAAGCTTGCTTTAGTTTATAAATATTAAAAACTTTAAACAGTTACATATTTACTTAAAGAATTTATAAATAATTAATAAAAAGTTGATATGTTTTATAAAATTTGACTTATAAATATATTTTATTATTAAAATAACTATAAATATTACTAAATTATTTTATTAAATAATAAATTATTTTAACTTAATTTTTATTATAATATTATAAAAATATATTTCAATCATATTATAATTTAATTTTTAAATTAAATAAATAAGTAAGTTATTGAATATTGTATAAATATATTTGATCGTGAGATGTCGTTCATATATATTACGATTTAATGCTTCTTCGATGCAATTGTTGTGTATTTTTTTTTTTTTTAAGAGAAAAGTTAAACCCAATACAATGCTAATCACTAGAACTTTATTGTTTGCTATAAATAATTCCTTTGAAAAGAAAATAATAATGACAAAAATCTGGTTTGGAAAGAAGGTTTTTAATTTATAACAATAAATAAAATTCCATATAAGAATAGTTGATATTTACATATAACATGGGCAATCTTAAGCATATAAATATGGAATTTCCAATATCATGTGAATAAAAATAATGTATAATTTTTATAGAAAAGCTCACTTAACCAGGTGAATTTTTGTCAGTCTTCAAATTTTTTAGAATTGAACTAATTAATGTGAAATGTTTACTATTCATGGTTCGAAATATTAATTAAGGATTACGCAAGAATGCGTTTTGCATGTTTTGGTTCAAAAAATCTTGTCAAAATTCAACTGAAATCGACAAAATTGGAATCATGACAATTTCATCGCAATTTTACTAAATTTTGACAATGTGTAGGCTAGAAAACGATACGCTTGAGACCCATGGATTTTAACTTGATTGATGGTTAGAATCAACAAATCAATGACAACAATGAAATTAGGGTTTGTCAACTTATTCGGTTGAAAAAACTCGATTATTTGATTAATTAATTGTTTAAATCCATTAGTCAACGAATTGATCCAAACTGATCAAATCTTTTGGGTCTGTTTAGCGATTAACAATCAATGGTTACTAGTCAATGGACAAAGTGTTATCAACGCATGATAGAACATGGAATGTTGTCTCGATGCATCACCAACGTATGAAGCATTGTATTGGTGCGTGTGACCTTGTTTTGGCACGTGAGAGCACATGAATTGCAAATATAGAGTAAAATTCGAGGAATTTTCATATTGATAAAGTTCAAGTTTGGCTCGAGTTTAATTTGTTTTTATAGTAAAAGTTATTTGTTTATTTATAATGAACATATTTGTTGCTATATATTAAGAACGTAAATATAATTATTATAATTTATTAGAAAATCAAATATAATTATTATGATTTGTTAAAAATCTAAATATATTTGTTATGATTGATTGAAAAGCAAAATGTGCTTATTTTTTATTAAAATTTATAAAATATAATTTAAAAAATTTTAATTCATATTTGCAAATCAAGCTCGAGTTTGATTTGTATGATCCAAATTTGAAATTTTCTATATTAAAGTTTGAGTTCGGATTCAAATTTAAGTTATGATAATTTATTTTAAGTTTGTTCAAATAAATCTAAAAAATAAACTCGAACATATTTAATGCGTGTTAATGCGTTCTCTTCACTACACTACTTGTAACCATATGGCTAAATAATTAACGTGTTAATGCGTTTCCTTATTAAATTTTCCTAACACGTTAAAAGATTATATAATGTAGAATATTATTGATCAAGAAATTAAAAACCCACATAAATGATAATATGGGAAATAGAGAAGATAGATGACATTTTATTTTATTACGCCACGAAAGTAAATTCAATAATTTCACAGCAGCCATGGTCCTGCAACCAACCACTTAATAACTGATTACGAAAGTTAGACATGATGGTGAGGATCTGGTCCTCCTGGTGAGACTCTGTCAGCTCCTGCCTCGAGCGTTTCCAGCTTCTCATAACGCTTAAGTTTAGCTATACCAAAACAAAATTCATGCAGAAGTACGTGGCTCTTAAGATTATTTTGCATGGCCTGGTTACTCCCGTGAAGAATACGTACCTGCTCTAACATTGGCACAACACGGGAACTAGCCATGGTATAAGTAAAGCACCTCGCTCCTACCTTATATATATATGAAGAAGACTTGGAGGATGAAAGCAATAGTTTGCATATTAGCAAGTTTCCAGCTATTTATAGCAATGCAATCTCGGAGTAAGAGTTTATAAGGCCAAACAACTGAGTCCCACCCAAGTTTTCTTAAACAATCCCATCCCAGAAGTTAAAAAAGTCAAATACGCACTTTTCTTCTAACATTTTCAACATTTTCTTTGAAAAGACCAAAATACACTTTATACAAATAAATAACATTAATATTAAAATAAATTTTAACATAAAATATTATTAAAATCTTAAAAAATCAATTAAAAATTTTAAAAATATAAAAATAAAATAAAATAAAAAGAGCCACCACATTCGGTAGCGTCGTCGGCGATAGTGGCTGCATTAACTTAATCAATGACAAAAAATGATCACTTAGTTTTATTGGTTGTTATATTTGATTGTCTCTGCTATCAGAGAAGGTTAAAAATGATTGTCGTGCTTGAAACCGACAATTTTCGACCATTCTAAAACATTATAGATGACTAGATCTAACCGCATCTACTAGATATTTGACGACTATATCTGGTTGTCTCTATCATTGAAACTGTCAAATTTGACAGCCAATGAAATCAGGTGGCCTTTTTTTGTCACCTGATTAGGTTAATGATAACTTTTTTTTGCCACCTGATTAGATTAATGACAGTCACAATTGCATATATTGTGTGTTTTTTTTATTTTTATTACTTTTTTAAATTTGTTAATTTTTTGTTATTATTTTAATATTATTTTTTAGTTATTTTTATAAAATTAATTTTTTATTTTTTATTTAAAAAGGCAAAAACATTTTTCTGACAAATTAAATTTAATGGTTGATTGTTAAATTTAATCGTTGACTTTATTTAAGGGTGGTTATTTGACTTTTCAAAAGTTCTTTGGTAGGAATGTCATTTAAGAAAACCTTGGTGGGAATAAAGTCTTTGGCCAGTTTATAAAGCAAACATTGTTAGTGGAAGGAACATGTAGAACGACATTAAAGGTTCCATTTCTTTGCTAGGATTACTTGTCTTTTGTGTTTAAGTTTATGTGTCCCGTATTGCTTTTATTAATTTACTCAGCTTTTCATTTTCACTTGAAGCTGGTGGAAGTGCTTTTCTTTTCTGCTAGCTAGAGATTTTTAATTTATTCAGTTTTGCAACTGGATAGCTTGATATGAGATCTCCTTTTGCTTACATATTTAGCTCTAAGGTGGTTCTTTATTGCTAAAAGGAGTAATGCATATTGATTGACTTGTTCAATATCTGGCTCATCTCTCTAGCTCTGCGAGGCTTAGCATTTGATTATTTATTATATTATATTAGATAAGAATTAGACTTTATTATGGTTGTACGATTAATTGCTTATTTCCGTTCATTCTTGTCAATTAGGTTCTCTTGGGGGGCCCCCTACTTTTTGCTGACATTAGCCCATAGCCTATAGCAGCAGCATCTTTGGGCAGCTGTATAAAGGTTCGAGAGTCTTTTGATAGGAAGGTTATATACCTTCAATCTACTTATATTTTTATATTTCTCTATGTTATGCACTGATTTTCACAGTAGAATCTTTGGTGAAACGCAAGGAAAATGTATCCTTTTGTCACTCTTAAGTCTTGCAGCTCACTTGCATTCTGGAGAACTGGTGGCTGTTAAAGAGGCCTGGTATATTGCTTTCATTGATCCTTGATGCTCTGTTATTTTATATGGCTGGGGATCAACTAAAGCGATTTGCTGAGGCCCGTAAAGATCTATTAGTTGCGGTGAATGAGATGGTTAGTATTTGTACCTCTAGTGTATTAACATTTTGCCTACGTTATAATGATTTCTGTTGTCATCTGTGAATTTTTACCTTTGCGAATTATGTTAAGCAGCCTATTACTGTAAAAATCTTGCATTAGATACTTGAAAAGTAACGAAGTCTCCATGTGCTTCAAATATTCCAAAGGAATTTGTTAGATAAGAAGCAGTAGTTTTGAGGTTCTAATTTTGGATGATATACTGTGCACTGGTTTCCTAATGCACAGATAAGGCACATGTTTGATGAAATTTATTACATACAAGAGGGGAAAAATGCTGAACGTTGTGCTTCACTCTATGGTTGCTTCCCATGTAAGTTTGTCCATCTGTAGTAGTTACTGTCTTACTTCTGGTAATTTGCATGAATTTTGATATATTCTCTGCTGTGAGGTAGAATCCTATGTGGATACTTGTGTCATGGTATACGATTTAACACTCATGCCACTTATATGAGATAGCTTGACTGGCTGAAATTATATTATAAATTGGTGAAGGCTAATCATTTGTTGTATAGATTACTTCTTGACTTGGAAAATGCAATAAAAAAGATCCCTACTGCCTCTTAAAGTCAGTGACACATTTTATATTACCATGAATGCTTCATGATAATCATATTAACCTTTTTAATATAAATTCTTCCTGTTCCGTCTTTATTTTGTTTTTTCAAATACCTTAATTTGGAAACTAATACAATATTAAGTTGTATAAGAACACAATTGATCTGCATTTTTGTGGTTTTTCATTCATTTCATTCAATGACAAAAAAAATGGTATTAATAAGCTATAGCAGAGAGTCTTTTCTATCCTTAATACTGGAGGCTGTTTTGTGTTGTGTCCTTGAAATTTTTTACGAGAAGGCTAATGATCCATTGTTTTTATGAAGGATAAAAATTAGTTGAAGCCACTCAAATTCGAGTAATCATATAGAAGATTAAATTTAGGAAATTATTGTTACGTAATGTTACTTTATTTTTTGGATAAGAAACTATGAAATATTTATTAAAAATATATTTGTTTCACTGTAGTAGCTATTTTTTACTTAGTTAAAAAAAAAAAAAAAACGGATTCATTCGGTTAAAATGAGCATAATATAATACTTGTCTTAGATCATTCAGATAAAGCATATTTAAGTTGCACCTCAAACATAGTGTTAAATATAATTTCTTTAGGCGTGACATAAAGGACTGGGTCTTGGGGGCATTACCTTTTAAATATGGCCAAAGGACTATTTCCCACGCATACTTTGAGGCGGGTACAAAGTCCCACCCTCCAAGTTTCAAAAGCCCAGTCTCCCACTCTTGAAAACATTTTTTATAATTTATATACTCAAATTACTAAAATACCTTTTTAAAAAATAAATATTTATAATAAAATTATAAAATAATTTTAAAATATAAATAATTTTTAAAAAAATTTAAAAATTTAAAAAAAATGTACAAATTTTTAAAAAAAATTTAAAAAAAATTTAAATTTTTTAAAAAATTAAAAAATATTTTAAAAATTAAAAAATTTTAAACAGCCACCGCTGCCAGTGCCGCGGCAGTGGCAGCAGCTGAAGGGGTTAGGTGGCCGTTTTCGGCCACCTGGTTTCAGTGGAGGTCAGATCTAGTCTCCTCGTTCGGTGGGAGCGGCCAGATCTGGCCGCCTTGGGAAAAAATAAAGGTCGAAAATGACCACTGGGACTAAGACCAACCCTTTTCGACTGTTTTCGACAGCTTCTTCTAGGAGGTGGTGGATCCGCGCCTCTACGAACCAGTAGGCCCGGTCTGGCCTCCCGCAGAGGGCGAGAATGCGGCCACACTCCGGCCTGCCCAGCGGCTGGCAATTTTTTAAAATTTTTAAATATATTTATTATATTTTTTAAATTTTAATTTTTTTATAAAATTTATTTTATTTTTTATAAAATTTTAATCATAAAATAACAATATTACTCCTAAAGTGTTACTGTTTTCTTTTTATTTAATATTAAATTTTTTTTAGGGGTGAAAAACTAGGCTTTTGAAACTTGGAGGGTGGGACTTTGTCCCCGCCTCAAACTACGTGTGGGAAATAGTGCTTTGGCCTTTAAATATTGGTTGCACCTCAAACATTTTTTTCTGAAACCACTAGAATTGTCAGATAAAATGTTTATTACATATCATTTTTTTTAATCATCCAATGGACATATTGAATCTATTTGGCGAGCAGGTAAGGTGTACAAAATTGCTCTTTCTGGTTGACAGGTAATGAACAAAAGAGAGATAGAGAAGCTTTTGGTCAAAATGGTTTTGAATCCAAGAAAGCAAACTGTGTTAAAGTACCAGAGATACACTGGGATCTTACATGGAAAGCTGTTCTTACGATGGAATGGATAGATGGAATTAAGCTTGCAGATGAGAGGGGCCTGAGGAAGGTCTCCTTCAACAGAAGGAAACTAAAGTAAATATGATATAACCTGAACATGATATCCTCTTTTATTTGGCTTCATAGGGATTATACTGCTCTTTGAGACGGTTGTTTGTAATAAGACTTTGTGTTGTTTTATAATTTTGGTTTTTGATGGCCATTTGCTATAATGTTCAATTGCTACATAATTTACGTTCGTGAAAATTGTGATTTTATGCAGCAATTGTTGTGTCTCGAGATTATAAGCCAGACCAATCTGATGAACAGCAACGGATTGAAAAATTAAATTACAAGAAATATTAAATTTATACAAATTATAACAAATTTTAAATATTAAAATATAGAAAGATAAACGACGGTAAATATACTAATAAACGTTAATGAAAACAAAATAAAATATAAAAAAATTTCAGTATAAAGCCAAAAATGTCATTAAAGATCATTAAAAAAATCGATAAAAATAAAAAAACATTGTTAAAAGTCATAAAAAACTTCGATAAAAGTATAAAATTGTCACTAATTATAAAAACATTGATAAACATAATTTAAAAACTCTGATTAAAGTATAAAAATGCTAATAGTAATTATTAAAAACGTTGGTAAAAATACAAAAATGCCGTTACAAATTAAAAAAAAAAACTTACCTGCAATTTTTGCATGAGCAATAGTGGAAAAATAGTTTTGATGGTAAAAATAGCTTTACTGATGTTTAAAAATCCTCCTAAAAATAGAAAGAAACATTGATAAAAGTCTATTTTTTAGTTATGATTTTTTAAATAAATACTGACGTTCGTTATAAATATCAATAAAAGTTATATCAATACACGGTTTAAAAAAAACCTCGGGTGGGAACATGTCCTTTGGCCACCTAAAAAAGTGATTTGCTTTTGGCCACAGGTTTGGTCTAAAAGAATACTATCCGGCCGTTACTGTATAAATAATATTTTTTCATGCACGATCAAATTTCATTAATTAGCAGAAAATATACTGTAAATGCCAACATTATCATTTTCATTTTTTTCATTTCCTTTACTGTATATTTCACCTTTTAAACTGTATATCTTTGGTTAATAAATTTTAATTTTGGATAAAAATGTGTAATTTATATAATTAAATAATAAAAAAGTATTTTTGGATCAAGTCTTGGCTGAGAACATGTAATTTACTCCTACAAAGAAAAGACAATCTTGCCTTGTATGCACGAAGAATGAAAATGTTTTTGTCCATCTTGGTCTCCACATGTTCTCTTCTCTACACTACTTATAACCATGGCTAAATAATTAACGTGTTAATGCCTTTCCTTGTTAAATCTTCCAAACATGTTTAAAGATCATATCATGTAGAATATTGTTGATCAAGAAATTATAAACCCACATAAATGATAAGAAGGGAAGTAGAAAAGATAGATAACATTTTATTCTATGACGCCATGAAAGTAAAACAGAAAGCCACATGTGAAAAAATACGATTTCACAGCAGCCATGGTCCTGCAACCAACCACTTAGCTGATTACGAAAATTAGACATGATGGTGAGGGTCTGGTCCTCCTGGTGAGACTCTGTCAGCTCCTGCCTCGAGTGTTTCCAGCTTCTGATAACGCTTAAGTTTAGCTATATCAAAACCAAATTCATGCAGAAGTACGTGGCTCTTAAGATTATTTTGCATGGCCTGGCTACTCCCGTGAAGAATACGTGCCTGTAAACTTATGAAAAAGGAAGAAAACACGATGAAGAAAAACATTAACATTGGCACAACACGGGAACTAGCCATGGTAAAAGTGAAGTACCCGGCTCCTAACTTTTACATATATATAAAGAAGACTTGGAAGACGAAAGTAGTATATAGCATATTAACAGGTTCCTAGCTATTTATAGCAATACAATCTAAGAACAAGTTCACAAAGCAAATATTGTTAGTGGAAAGAACATGTAGAACGACAAAAAAGGTTCCATTTCCTCATTAAATGCTAAATTAGTACTGACACGCTAGGATTGCTTGTCTTTTGTGTTAGTTTTATGCGTCCCCAATTGCCTTTATAAAATATATCTAAAAAAATGACAAGGCTTCTCCTTTCTGGTCGGACGAGTGAGTTCAAAATGGGGCTTTGCTGTGGTCAAATAACTATTTCCCACCCAAGCTCTAATGCCTATATTTTATGTGTGAACAGTTTTTTTTTTTATTTGTATGATAAATTTGGTTAAAAAAGTTGAAAAGATAAAAAACCTTCAAGCTTAATATCATTCTGCCCATAAAATTTGTTTAAATATTTTTTGTACCCCAATTCATATTAATTTTAATTAAGATAAAAAAAATAACTAATACAAATATAGATAAGAGAGTCAATGACATATAGTTGTATATTTGAGAATGAATTATAATTTTTTAAACTATTAAAAAATGTTAATGAAATTTTTTAAGGTGGGGTTTTGGAAATTTAAAAAATCGAGATATTTTTCAAAAATTTGAAATTTTAGTGTGGCTCCTATTAATTAGAAAAATGATAGTTATACCCCTCAGGAACAAAAACAAAACAACATATTAAAAATGTAAATTTCATATTACAAATTATTGATATTATAAATATATTTTTAAAACATATCTAGTAAATATGTAATTTTTGAAATAATATAAAGAAAAATATTCACTTAGCCTTGATAAATTTTAAAAAATTGATATTTATACCTTTATAATACTATTTATAATTTAGTTTAGTAAAAATGTTGTTGTAAAAATAATAATAGTTGATTATATCCTTATAATATTTAAGTAAAATAATATAAACACTTACTAACTTTTTTGATAGATAAGTAAAAAAATGATTTTTAAACAAAAAATAATAATTTTTTAAAAATTAAAAGATAAGAGCAGTCATTTTATCAAACTTTGGATGGTAAATGGTCATTTGGTCATTGCAAGCAAACAAACTTTGAGGGTAGGTTTAGGCTTTGATTTACTTAAGATAAGATTGTAAATATTTTATTATCAATTTTGTAGTTTCGATGTTATGACGTTTATTTAGGCATCATTGGAAGGGGTTTACTCTCGATGCAAGCCTACTGGCTAAATATGCATCCAGAAAATCTTTCTTTTGACGATAAATAAATTTAAATAATTGAATTATTTGTTTGTTTGAACATTGAGCACAAATGGTCTAGGGAACACATGGGTTCCATGGTGGAAGATTCTTGATCCACGGGGCTACGGAAAAAAGAATTGTATATCTTAAAACATTAATTTTTTTTTTTCCTTGTGGAATGCATCAATCGGTGGATCGTTTTATCGTTTTCTAACGAACTTTTTGTCGCTTGGCAGATTGCTTGAATTATAGAACAGAAATGTTGTATCATACTCATGAAAGATCATATAGGCCAAATCATTTATTCCCAGCCAAGGTTTTCTGAACTGTTAAACTCCTACATAAAAAGTTTTAAAAAACCCAATATCTACTCTTACTCTTTAAAAAAACTAAAATACCTTCCATAAAATAAATAATATTAATATTAAAATAAAATAATATTAATTTATTAATAAAAAATTAAACAAATTAATAAAAATTTTAAAAATAAAATAAAAATTTTTAAAAGTAATGACAGCTGTTAACCTAAATAGGTGACTAAAAACGGTCACTTGATTCCATTGATGACCAAATTTAATAATCAAAGATCTGACAGTCATCTCTGTTATAAAAAAAAATAAAAACGGCTAGCATACTCGAAACTGACCATTTTCGATAATTTTTGTATGACGAAGGTGACCAAATCTAGCCGCCAAAGATTTGACAGTCACCTCTTTCATCAGAGAAAGCTAAAAACAGCTAGTATGTTTAAAACTGATCGATTTTTATATTTTTTATGACAGATGTAGCTAGATCTAACCTCTTCTATTAGATTTTTGGTGGTTAGATTTGATCGCCAATGAAATTAGATGATCATTTTTCACCATTTGATTAGGCTAACGACAGTTATCGCTGTCGGTAATGCTACCAGTAACAGTGATTACTTTTTTTAAATTTTATTTTATCTTTAAAATTTTTATTATTATTTTATATTTTTATTATTTTTATAAAATTTATTTTTTATTTAAAAAAAATAAAAATACCTCTTTAATTTTGATCAATAAATAACTATTTAACTTTTAAACAATTTTCAAATAGAACTTTTATCGTTTAAACAAACTTGGGTGAAAATAAGCCGTTTGGCCGATCATATATATAAAACCTTGCTGCTGCTGGTCTGTGTGGTTAGACAATTAATGATATAATCATGCGCCATGAAAAATAGGACCATGTATTTGAAGGAATAATAACGGAAAACATTATCATTAATTTTCTGCAACAGAAAACTTAAGGTTGGATCAGAAATTTTGAAGTGGGCAACTGCATCTGCATGCATGTTTTTGCAAAAAAAAATTAATTTTAAAACGACAATCTGGAGGCGACCAAAGTGACAGTGATAGGGACATAATGGAAGTCTTATGCAAAATCTACTAAGGTTGACTAATTTCTTTGATAATTAATTGTGTATTTCCTGATCCAAGTAGTTGCAAATGGACAATACTCCTATCCAACTCCTTTTCTCTTCTTTTGTTTCCTTCTCAAAAGCCACACTCATATAAAACTGCCATGGAAAGCTAATTATCCATTTCATCAGCTTAATGGGGCAGCACTATATATACTTAGGTTTTGCTTCAAATCAACATTATTAGTTTAATTTAATCATTTATATATACATATAATTTTCTTATAGAAAAATATACGATTATCAAAACAACTTTGTAGAACTCATTTTGTTTATTATTGTTCGTCTAAAATTACGCCTTCACATGAACTTTACGTGAGTGGACTTTAATATTTATACATATACACTCACAGTAATGCTTGAGGCGGCGCCACGAATAGCTCCATATATTAACTTGCGTCTTACAGCATTTAAGTTTTATAATGTAGATGGCGAGCGTGGCTCCACACAAGGCAGTTATCCCTGTTTCAGAAGTGAGATTTGTGTGGATGTGGGTAAGCCCTAAACTGAAAAGAGGGAAAAAGATACTGAATTCCAGGTGACTATTACACATATCAAGCAGTTTTATGCCTGCTGTGACTCGGTTGTCATTTTCCAGGCAACTGCGCATATTCTTGATATCCCTACACTATGCATTAAGCTTAAAAGTCATAAATATAGCATTTTAAGAAATAAAACTATAGAAGGTTATCATTTTGTTTTGAATCATTGGAACTTGAATGTTAATAATTTGGAAATAGAAGTTCCATAGTATACAATATCAACCTAGAGACCAGGGTAGGGCTTTGAGTTGTCAACAACCAGTTCGAGTTCATCGATCGTATATATTACTATAATGTATAAACATTGAACCCTGCGAAACCAATTGTGTTTCTTGTAATTCGTTGAGGATTACAATAATTAGAAAAGAAAGAAAATATGATTTAAAGAATATTGAGTCTAAAACATCTTAGCATCAGCGCGTATGTCAGATTTCTTGTGAGCTAGCTCGCCGACCATGGAACCCTGCACAAATGCCCCTTGGACACCTAGCTAGCCAGGGATGGGAAGAGTGGACAATCACCTCTCACCAATTATATTCTGTGGACACCTTACAAATCCACATTGTAGAGAAGGACATTGATAGCAATCATCATTCCAAATCCTCATAGTTGAAACCTCAGCCAATGAGGTGGAGAAACTGATAAAGTTGTTCAAATTTTAGATTTCAACAAACGAAATTGATATTTAATAAAATTAAGTGTCTGCTTAATATAGTTTTTTAATTTAGATTAATTAATTAATTATGATAGGTTTAAGATAACTGTGGATTCTAATCACATTTTTTAATTATTTAAACCATAATAAAAAACTATTAAAATTAACTTCTTTTTTTTTTTAACTATCGCATTTAATGAACTTTTCATATTTGGGATCCAAAAAAATATTTAACATAAATAAATAATTTTTAAATTATTATTCAAATAATTATAACCTAATGATCATAATTTGTATCAAACATATAATAATTAATCTTCACATAAATATTTATTCTTATAATTATATAGCTTATAATCATAAATTATGTTAAATGGGCACTATATATGACTTGGTGGTGAGTCCTTAAAAAAAATAAGTATGGACTCAACATTGGCATGATTTTTAATTTAATATCTAAACAATGTGGGATTTCAACAGGCTATCCATAATTTCTTTCAATTCTGGATAATTCTTGTATTATGTCGTATAATGTTTAGAGTTTATATGATTCAAAAATAGTTACATTAATCTAAAATTGTCATAATACTTTAATACTTAGCATTTTAGAATTTTTTCTCACTCAGGGTTTCCCTAAACAATAATCTTTTGTCTACAAATTTTTAAAAAGTTAAATACTCATATGTTAATCAAAGTTAATTAAATCTAACAGTCAACTGTTAAATTTAATTAGTTAAAAAGGTATGCTTGTTTTTTTTATTGAAAAAATTTTAAAAACAAAAAAATTATAAAATTAATTTTATAAAAATAATTAAAATATAAAATAATATTATTATAATAAAAAAATTAAATAAAAATAAAAGACCATCATGAATCTAATCATGTGGTCGAAAATAGTTACTTAATTTAATTGACAGTCAGATCTGATTGCTAAAAATCTACCGTAAATGGCCATATTTGTTCATCTCCGTCATCAGAGATAACCATAAACGATCGACATGTTTAAAATTAATCGTTTTTTACCTTTTTCAATGATAGAGATGGTTGAATCTGAGAGTTAATAGAATCATATGGTTATTTTTAACCATCTTGTTAGATTTATTATGACTACTATCATCAACGGTGGTGGCCGTTTTTCTAAGTTATGTTTTATTTTTAATTTTATTATTATTTTATATTAACATTTATTTTAATATTAATATTATTTATATTCTTAATAAAATGTATTTTAATTATTTAGAAAAAAAAGTTAATAAAATTAGATGAAAATTGATTGATAGATTGGTATTTAATTTTTTTAAAAGTTTTTAAATAAGAATTTGTCATTTAAAAAAATTTTGAGTAAGAATAAGTTGTTTGTCTATTTTTTAATTTGTGAAGTTATAATTAACATATCTTGTAATTTTTATTTCCATCCAAATTTTACTAATAGATATAAATCTATAAAATATTTAATGACAACCCTTCAAATATCATTTACTTCCTTGAAACATTGTCCTTCTATGATTCTCCTGGTTTTTCTTTAAAAAAAAAAAAAAGCTCTCAGTCCTACAATTCTCCTAATGTTTGAGTGATCAAAAGAACTCATAAGTATTGCAAACAAGACACGGTACAAAGATCCACATTACACATACACATGGTTGCAGATTCTTTTTATTTGTTTACTTCGTTGTTTTTGGTAGAAAGAAAAAACACCCAAGAAAAGAGAACATGTAAACAACAGAAAGTGTTCGTAACCAGAGACGTAATTGATTAGAAGGTTAAGGTGCTGCCAGGGGTTGAGAGGCGTGATGTACAGGATCCGGTCCTCCAGGTGACACTCTACTAGGATTTACTCCATCCCTTCGATAATTGCGTAGTTCTAACTTGTTATAGCCTAATTCACGTAAGAGAAGGCTGCTGTCCATTCCCTTCCATTTCAGAGATCTTGCCTCGCATTTCATTGCAACTAGTATGATGACGATTACAAAGATTAGAACTAGAATCCGGGTGGAACGTTGAGAAGCCATCCAATGCCGGCTAAATTAATTAAACCTTTTATATGTCGACAGAGAGTGTCAAGCAAAGCCGATGGATGAAGTAGCTAACGAGATACTGTTTATATAGTGTGTTGGAGATGCCTACATGACAAAATTAGAGGTAGTGGCCAGGGATAAAGATGAGTCAGTATTTTTGTTTTGCCACCAAGCTTTAATTCCTTTTTTACTTTCAATTGCAACATCATATTGAAATTAAAGACTCCCCAGAGAGAAGACAAAAAATGCATGGATCTATGAATCTCTTCCCATTACCTTAAGTCAGTAATAATATAAAATGGCTATTATGGTACTATTATTTGCTTCCATTGGAGGACTTACTTCTCTCCTATCCTCCATCACCATAGGAGAAAACGTCTACAACTCTGTCTCTCTCCTCATCCTCCGACTCCAATGATAAGGCACTCAAGGACAGGGCGATCTTGGACGGTGTGGTTGACAAAATTCTAAGGTGAAATTATTGCTCCATTAAACCACGTCTAAAAGCTTAATTCCTTCCATACAACTGAAGCATCAGAACATGCGGCTGAATATCTTATATTTGTTTCCATCCACTTAACTTTCATTTGCTCCCGATTTGCCACGTACAAGTCAACTTGATTTTATCACATAAATAATTATTGAGAGAATCACCTTCCTTTCTTTCCTATGGACCTCAGAAGTCAGAGGTTATACAGTGATTATACATTAATTTATATATCCCTTAATTGGCACTTAGATTCTTTCTTCGCTCTGGGCACATGTGCAAGACTTTGACAAAATTAACAAGGGAATGCAAGATTTTGCAGTGCTATGCAAGCCTATGCTAATATGGGAATGGGAAAGAGAATTCAGATGAAACTGATGAACCCTGAATACTGATCAATCATCACCTTAAAAGTTTACCCGAAACGCAAAAGTAAACAATGATCTGATTGTTCTTTGTCTTTGTTTACTACATGACTATTCTAAGAAAACTTTCTTGCCAATCTAAATTCTCACACTGGAAGTATATGCTTTTTGATTAATTGCATTTCCACACTTCAAATTAAATACCGTTGTATGCTGTAGATGTCTGATATGAAGCCCATGAGGCGGTCCCTCATCTATTATGTTAAAGAACTTCATTTTTCTATTTTGATTTTCTTAATGCTTGACTTGAGTTTAGTTCAGTCAAAGTGACAAAAATTAATATTTCTGATTTTACATTAATTCAAGCTCCTGGTTAACTTAGTATTATTCAAATGGATGAACTGTCAACCATGAAACCATGGGAATACTGATTTCTCTGAATCATTCTCTATTTTTAAGTAGCCTTGACAGTAGCTTCATCAACCTTACCTAACCAAAGAAAACGCCTGTTCAGGAATTCGTACAAAGAGAACTTTTATGTGTGTGTGTGTGTGTGTATAAAACCCAGAATTTTACTACTTTTTATTCCTCAAGCTTTATTTTCCTCACTATAAGCCACATACAAATTTGACTCTGTCAATATAATTATCATGGAGTCACTTTAAAAAATGGTCCTAAGACGGTATCTTCGGGTTCAAGATAATTCAATTAAACAATTGGCCTTATCTTCTCGTAACAGGAAGGGCGGGCATAGAGAATCTAACAAACAGTAATATTCCGCCATAACTGTATTGGTGTTTAAACTTTAAGGTAGTGCTACAAAACTTTACAATATAATCACAAATGCCAAAGATGATAAGCTGTCCATGAATGGTTATGAATATTATTATTTTGAAGAGTCAAAGTGTCTTCTGATTTAATAATGTAAAATTATCAAACGAATTTCTGAAAACCCTCTCTGTGACTAATAAAGTTACTTTAAAGTAGATTTATGCTTTTGAAAAGCTTCATTTCCAAATGCAGATGTAAGTTTTTTCTTATTTTCTTCAGTTTGTCTTCTCAGTTTAACCTATGGTGAAGTGCCCATCATCTGGACATTAGCATGGTATTGTTTAATTATCGGATTTTATTAATTTAAAATTATAATTAATACTAATCCACATTTGGAAAATTTCCAACAGAAATGACATTGTTAAGAAGCAAGTGGGTCGGCAAGTGCTTGAGCCCAAAGTGATGTCAAGCATGAAGATGTTTGAAAAGTTATCACACTCCTCTCCTTCGAGCTGTCAATTATATGTAGAATACATAATGAGTAAACGAAATTGCATTATGTTTGACTCTAGGTAACCAGCAATTAGGGACATCATAAAAAGCTCCTGGGATGAAGAAAATTAAATCATTTACAAAATTCCAGCACGATGAATCTTATGGTCAACACTCAACAGTGCACGTTCACATGTCCAAAGGTAAGAGGAGAAGAGTTGAGGTTTTGCAATCTTTAAAAACCTTGTTGGCAAATTAAAGATTGTAGAAGTTATATCAATTAATTGATGTTCAAAGGCTACCTTGTGGCATATAATATTATGTATATTGTTAGCTAGGGCATTATTATATGCCTAAAGTAGCTTTGGCTTTCACATTGTCGAGTACCAGAATCATATAAGATGCATTCAGCCATATATTCTCCATGTTGATATTAATTATGTATGGAGCTAAAACCCCAAACTTATAATACATCAGGAATACATCTACTTGATGTACTTTAATTTTGCCTTCCACGGGGTTGAACCGCTGACGGAGAGTGAAACTGTTTGTATATGAGTTGGTTCAAGTGGTCTGCTTTAATTTAGAAAAAAATAAGATGTATGAAGAAGCAAGTGCATATTGGCTATATAGGTCAACTAATAAGAAATTGAGAAGTGGCTATCCGTACTTCTGATTTAATGACTAGCGGCTTTGCTAGATATAAATTAAGATAGTTTAATCTTTGTGGTGTTTTGGACCTGGTCCTCCGGTACTAGTTCTCTTGGAGTTACTATAGCCAGAGGCAATGTCTTCGTTCCCCAACTATGCATTGAGTTCATACGATTTTTCTAGCAGTTGTTATAAAACTCTGGTTACGTCCTTCCTGTCGGGACGCAGCTGAAGATTTCTAGCTTCAAACCGTTAGAACACAAACAAAAGCAAAGGAAATCATATCCGGAGTTTCAGCTTACAGCCATATTCCTCTCTAGGCTCTCTAAGCTATAGCTATATTTTGGATCATTAGTGTACTGATGATTCAAACTTGGCGAGGTAGCTGCTCGTATAATTATTCTTCTCAATTATATTTTTAATAGACATTCAAACAAATTGGGAGTCAAATGATTTATTTAGTTTGTCTTGGTTTGTGGTGTTGCTTATGTCGAGTTCATAACATATTAAAGAAAATAGTTTTTTCGGGGCAGTAGCCAGTCTCGAAAGAGGAGGAATATATATACATTAATATAGGATTCTTCAAAGGCCAAAGGACATTTTCCCACCCATAGTTTGAGGTGGGGACAAAGTCCCACCCGCTAAGTTTAGAAAACCTGAAGTCCCACCCATTGACTGTTAAATCTAACAGTCAACAGTGAGTCAAGGGGCAAATTTATCATTTTACAGTTAAAATTTATAAAAATATAAAATAATATTTATATATATAAAAAAATATATTAAAATTTAAAAAAAAATTTAAAAAATTTTATAAAATTATAAAAAAAAACTTAAATTTTAAAAAATAAAAGCCAGCCACCGCCACCGCGCCGGCGGCGGTGGCCTCATCAAATGGCACCAGGTGGCCGTTCCGGCCACCTGGATCCAAGAGAGGCCAGATCTGGCCTCCTCCGGTAAAAAAAGGGTCGGAAACGGTTGGAGATGGCCGGCTTTGGCCCCAACTGCCATTTTCGGCCAAGGTTTCGGGTGGAGGTGGCCAGATCTGGCCTCCTCCGTCGACTCGGGAGGTCAGATCTGGCCTCCCTTGGAACCAGGTGACCGGAACGGCCACCTGGTGCCATTTGCTGCGGCCACCGCCGCCGGAGCGACGGCGGTGGCTGGCTTTTTATTTTTTTAAAATTTAAATATTTTTTATAATTTTATAAAATTTTTTAAATTTTTTTATAATTTTTAATATATTTAAATATTATTTTATATTTTTATTATAAATTTTTATTAATAAAGGTATTTTTGTCATTTCATCAAATGGGTTAATGAATTTGGATGGAAATTGGATGAAGGGTGGGAGTTTGGGCTTTTAAAAGTGAGCGGGTGGGACTTTGTCCCGCCTCAAACTATGGGTGGAAAAATGTCCTTTGGCCTCAAAAGGACTTTAGTTAAATCCAATGTGGGTCTAATCAGTTTCTAACTTTTGTTTTCAGCACCTCGTCGGATTGCAACTTTGTCCAGAAGGAATCCCTTGGGGTACCACCACCAAAGAGACAAACTCCATTAATTTGGATTCTGTAAAGCAAATGCACATTGCCCCCTCTAAAGCATTCTGCATGATGTCAAATAATTCTGAGTTAGCTTTTGTTTGTATTAGCTAGGCTTTTACCGCTCCAAAGCAAATGCTGGCTAAGTTTTGTTTTCTTGTGTATGCTGCAATGCACTGAACACGGTACAGAGTGAGAGGAATATAAGCTCGATTTTCACCATATTTGATGCCATGAAACAATCACGTTTATTCGTTATTATACAGCGATGCAATAACAGTGAAATATGATGCAATTATCTTTAATTTCCGATAATTTCCAGTATGTGTAACTGACAGTAGTTTTGCAGAGGCCTCTTGCCCTGTTTATTTGTTGGCGACTAGTTTCTGATCAGCTGGATATATCAAAATTGCCAACTAACTCGCGTTATCCTTTTTCATAATAAAGTCCATTGTTTGGAAAAGGTCTCCTGTCGGCATAATCTTCTGACGGCCAACCCACAGCTTAATTATTAATAAATAATTTGGTTTATCTTTATTCTAATCTCCTCAGCTTATTGCAACGGTGCTCTGGAAGTTCTAGGCCAGGGAAAACAGACATAAATGTATAACATTTAAAGATGAAAGAAGTGGGCAATAATTGTCTTCGCACCACTGTGTATGAGAAACCCAACTACGTTGATAAATAGTTGGCCAATAGTCACCCAGTCTCAGCTCTCCCTTAATCTATACTTTTAATTACCCAACCACCCCCTTAATTATATTATATAATTATTAAGTAGTGGGTTACATATCCAACCTTTTGGCCATACAAAAATAAAAGTCAGAGCTTATTATTAATTAGCCGAAGGACAATTTCCCACCCATAGTTTCAGGCGGGGACAAAGTTCCACCCGTCTAAATTTAAAAGCCGCTTTTCCCACCTTAGTCTATTTTTTTATTATTTTTCTATTGAAATGACTAAACTACCCTTTTAAAAATAAAAAATTTATAATATAAATATAAAATAATTTTTAAATATAAATATTTTTAAAAAATTTAAAAAATTTTTAAATTTAAAAAATTGCCGCAGACACAGCCGCCGGCACCGGTGGTGGTGGCCGCCCAAAATAGAACCAGGTGGCCATTTCCGGCCACCTGGTTCCAGGGGAGGCCAGATCTGGCCTCCCCGTTCGGTGGAGGTGGCCAAATCGACCGCCTCCAGTTTTGGAGGAGACGGCCAGATCTGGCCGCCTCCGACAATAATAAATCTGCGAGGAAGCAATTGGTAGTAAATGGCGAGGCCTTGGCCCATTGGCGTTCCGGAAAGCGCTATTCCGGTAGGAAGCGGCCGGATCAGCGCCTCGCGCCAAAACAAAGCGGCAATCTGGCCGCCTCAAAGCAAACTACGAGGCCAGATCTAGCCTCCCCTGGAATCAGATGGTTGGAAATAGCCACCTGGTTCTATTATAGGCGGCCACCACCGCCGGTGCCAACGGCGGTGGCTGCTGGGATTTAAAAATTTTTAAAATATTTTTTAATATTTTTAAACTTTTTTAAAATTTTTTAATATTTTAAATTTATATAAAATTTATTTTATTAATTTATAAAATTTTAATATCAAAAGATAAAAATACCTCTGATGATTATTGTACAGTTATTATTTTTAATATTAAAAATAAGTTAGGGTAGGAAAAGCGGCTTTTAAACTTAGGCGGGTGGGACTTTGTGCCCGCTTGAAACTATGCGTGGGAAATTGTCCTTTGGCCTATTAATTAGCTCATCTGTTACCAAACCTTTATTCTCTATAAAATATTTTAATTCTAAATGCGCAAACATTTCACTCATCAACGACCCGTATGCCATAGACTTGGAAATTAAGTACTTCATTTACCAACTATGATCACTCTTAATCCAATTTTTTAAAATATCAATCCTTCAATATTGATATTTGTTACCATTTCGTAGATTTATAGGAAAATATACTAAACTTCAATATGTCTAACTGATTACATGGGTATAAAAAATGAAAATCAGATCAAATTGGTATAGATCATATAGCATACAGTGAACAACATATGAGGAGAAATTTTTTTTGACCCATGTAGATACTGCTATATCAGAAAATTTATCTGAATCCCATCCTCAACGGCTTGGCTCCGGTTGTTCCTTCTCTTAAATCAAGATCCTCAGTAGCCCTTCTCTTCCGAGGATTTGAAGTATTACAAACAGAAACAGACGATAAAGGCGATAGTGGGCAATCAGTTTCTTGAGCTGAAATGTCGAAAAGGTTGGAGATGTCAGCAAGAGGCTTTCTTAATCTTCGTTTAAAGGTTTTCTTAAAAGATGGGGCAGGAAGTGGAAATGGGTTTTTTTCGCTTGCACAAAAAGGGGGGATATTTTCTTTGTTGTTGGCCATCTTAGTGAAGGATGTTGATGGAACTGGAAGAAAACGGAGATGGAGGAGGAGGGATTTGTAGTGATGGGAAATTGGCTCATTTTGGAGGGATGGTACAAAGTTTGCAGGAATTTTTTAATTTTTGAACAAATGTAAAATTTTGAGTTTCAGGGAGGGAATTAAATTTTCGTCTGAGTGTTGATTAGTCAAAGGAGGGAGTTGTTGGTTTTTGGAATTTTAGAATAGTAGGGAGGAATCTGAACTGAAAAATTTTAGGCGCCTAGGACGGGGAGCCAATGCCAAACCAGATGAAAGCAAACTCTGGTCTGGGTTCGGGTTTGGCTCCATCTTTTTTGGAGGCCAATGCGAAAGGTCTGGCCCGCGAACTAAGCATGAGAAGGGTCCTTAAATTTATGAGCAAGAAATTAAATGCTTGCCCTAAAAACATGGTGCCTAGTAGGGACCTCACCTAAGTTGCCGCCCAACGAACCTGGGCCTGAAATTAACTTACAAGGAAGTTTTATAATAGAGTACGGCTACTTCTCTTCTAGGCTTAACGGGCCTCTAATAAACCCAACTTAAGTCTTGATTGATTGATTGATTTATTTACGCTACTTTGATGATGCAAGAATAAACGATAAAAATGAATGAAGGATAAAAATGAACGAAGGAGAGATTGGAATTAACCTACGTTAAGAATTAATCTAAATGATAAAGAGTTAAAGGGTCACAATGGAGGGTAGATTCGAATTGTGCCCCAAACATGATGTTCTACCATAAATCTAACTGCTATTCACAGGCTTAAAAAAATCTCAATTCAAGTTGGTGTCTCTAGCGACAGTTTGACAGATAAGAAAACGAGAGAATAATGTTAGAAGCAAGGAAAGAATGGGCGGTTGCACTCTTTCTTCACAATATGCTTTCACCATCACCAGCTAAAGATGACTGGCTAAGCAGTGACCTCATCCTTACTGAATTTCATGCTTTACACTAGAAACAAAGGGTTTTGTGGCTATGCAATCTGTATCTGTTCGTCACTGAAAATCACCGAAATCAGTTGGTCTGGTTTGAGAAGATTATACTCTATATTTCTTCCAAAATAATCTTTAAGATCAGCATTAATAACATGGGTTTTGTTTTGATAAACTTAGGCTAAAAAAAGTTACTACTTACGGAGCATCAATGAATGATTCTTTTCCTCTTTCCCTTTGAAAAGAGAAACGGAATGTTGTAAAGTGAAAAATGAAAGCAAAATAAAGAAAATAAAGAAAGAACTCAAAGCAACTTCCATGGTGGAGGACGCTACAGTGCTGAACATATATTTGACCACTCTCTTTTCTCCACTTGCCTGGTCATTATCACCAGTAAAAGATAGTACTGGACCTACCAACAGTATTATTATTGGAATCATCCGTCCAAACTTTCTGCACCCACACATCCGTATCTCTCAACTAAATTATTCAGTTCTCCAATGAAAAATAAATACAATTTTTTAGTACTCAATCAGGATTTCATTTGAAAAGACTAGTTATATAAATCAATGTCTATGTGAAAAAATGGATTTATAACCTATCATTCGATCCTTTGTAGCTTAAATACATATCCATTTTAGGGTCGAGTTTCCACTTCAGAAATTTATGCTTGAGTTGTGCTGCCTGTAGACACACATTGGAATAACAAGATTAGGACTCCTAATGAATGATAGCAACAGCACTTGTGAGTAATGTGTAGAGATAACTGATGGAGGAGGTGTGCTGCAGTGTTAATGAAATTAAACAGCTCTGGTGTCTGCCTTCATCTCTGCCCCTCATGAAGGTGGTTGTGTATACAGTGAATGAGGTGCTGTCGTTTTTACAAGTGGGACGCCAGCCATCTTGATTGACTCTGCATGCATGCGCAATCAATTAATGTTTACTATAGAAAACGACTCCCTTTTTTTTTATAATAATATATGACTGCGACAGCCTGTGCTTTCCTAATTAACACAACTAATCTTCTGTTCATGCAACCTGGTTTTCATATTGTCAAATCTCAGGGACACAAACAAATTCTATTTCAACCATAGCCGGTAAGGAATAAAGGTTTCTTGGGTTAGACTCCGCCGCTCTCTTTCACATACGACATAATCAGGTAATGGAGTGGACTGGTCGATGAATAAGGCAGTGTGGGAGATTTTTTTCGGAGGACAGAGAATTGAGTTCAAAGGCTGTAAAGTCTCTAATTCCCTCCCTTACTGATTGACTCCTATCGGAAATGTCGAATATA
>JAJEJH010000879.1:0-73505 GCA_026122585.1 Anacardium occidentale | reverse complement strand
ATGAAACTCGAAACTCTGGTCAAGCCTTTTTTGGAAATAATAAAGATGTTAACCAAGAAATAATACAGTAGCATAGGCGGTTAGGACATCCATCCTTTTTTGTTTTGAAGAAGTTATATCCCAGTTTATTTTCGAGAACTCAGTTTGAATCATTATTTTGTGATGCTTGTGAGTATGCCAAACATACTAGAAACTCTTATCCTTTGAGTAACAATAGAAGCACTATTCCATTTATGACTATTCATTCTGATGTGTGGGGTCCTACTCAAACAATTTCTTTGTCTGGTAGTCGATGGTTTGTTACTTTTATTGATTGTTGCACTCGAGTGACTTGGGTATATTTATTAAAGGCCAAAAATGAAGTTTTCTCTTGCTTTCAGTCATTTCATAAGCTGATTTGCACTCAATTTGATGCTAAGATAAAAATCCTAAGAACTGACAATGGCACAGAATACATGGATAAAAACTTTGGTGCTTATTTGGAGTCAAACGGGATAATCCATCAAACTAGTTGTCCTTATACTAGTTCTCAAAATGGAGTAGCTGAAAGAAAAAATAGGCATTTGTTAGAAGTGGCAAGATCTCTTATGTTCACCATGAATCTACCAAAACCTTACTGGGGGGATGCTATTCTAGTAGCTGCTTATCTTATCAATAGAATGCCACTCAAAGCACTTGATTTTCAAAGTCCTCTAGAAGCTCTAAAAGGTAAGAATGAATATACTGTTCCTCCAAAGGTATTTGGGTGTGTTTGTTTTGTTCACACTAGAAATGTTGGGAAACTTGATCATAGAGCCCTTAAATGTGTTTTCATTGGGTATTCTTCTACACAAAAAGGTTACAAATGTTATCATCCTCCTTCTAGGAAATTTTTTGTTAGTATGGATGTTACCTTTAGAGAATCTGAGTCTTATTTCAACATTTCTCCATCACCTCTTCAGGGGGAGAGAAATAAGGAGGAAGAGGTGATTTTTCCTAGTGTTGAACCTCTTGTTGATATAGTGGAGAGGGAAAGTGGAGAAAGAGTTCAGAGGGAGACTAGAGTTCAAGGGGAGATTACTGGACGTTTAGATAGACCTGATTTGTTAAGATATTCAAGGAGAAACAGGGCAGAAGAAGCCATCATGCAATCTGCAGAATCCTCCTCTACTGGTGAGTTATCTACTTTTCCTAATGAGTTAGATTTGCCTATTGCTCATAGAAAATGAGTCAGGTCTTGTACTAAACATCCTTTATCTAACTTTGTCTCCTATGATTCCTTGTCTCCATCCTATAGAGCCTTTGTCTTGTCTATTTCCTCTATGTCTATTCCACAGAATTGGAAGGAAGCTTTCACAGATCCTAAGTGGAAGCAAGCTATGATTGAAGAAATGAAGGCTCTGTCCAAGAATGAGACTTGGGAACTTGTCACTCCTCCACCAGATAAGAAATTGGTTGGCTGCAAATGGGTCTTCACTGTGAAACATAAAGTTGATGGTTCGATTGAGAGATACAAAGCTAGATTGGTGGCTAAGGGATTCACTCAAACTTATGGAGTAGATTACCAAGAGACATTTACACCTGTTGCTAAAATGAACTCTATCAGAATTTTGTTATCCTGTGCAGCTAACCTTGATTGGGACTTACAACAGTTTGATGTGAAAAATGCATTTCTTCATGGGGACTTAGAAGAGGAAGTGTATATGGAGATCCCTCCTGGATTTGATAATGAACAAAGTCAAGGGAAAGTGTGCAAACTGAAGAAAGCATTGTATGGATTAAAACAATCCCCTAGAGCTTGGTTTGACAGATTCAGCAAAGCCATGATCTCCTTCGGCTACCAACAAAGCAATGCTGATCATACCCTCTTTATAAAACATCAACAGGGCAAACTCACCCTTCTCATAGTTTATGTTGATGACATAGTAATGACAGGAGATGACAAAGAGGAGATGACCCGATTGAAGAAGTTGTTGGCACAAGAATTTGAGATCAAAGATCTAGGAAAATTACAGTACTTCTTGGGAATAGAGGTTGCCAGATCAAAAAGAGGAATCTTTATTTCTCAAAGGAAGTATATCTTGGATCTCTTAAAAGAGACTGGTATGACAGGTTGCAAACCAGCAGAATTGCCTATTGATAGTAATCATAAGTTACAAGCAGAGGTTGGAGAGTCAGTTCATAAGGAGAGATATCAGAGGTTGGTTGGAAGACTCATTTATCTCTCTCACACTAGACCAGACATAGCCTATGCAGTCAGCTTGGTGAGTCAATTCATGCATGACCCCTGAAATTCTCATATGCAAGTTGTCTTCCACATTTTACGGTATCTGAAATCTACTCTAGGGAAAGGTCTACTTTTCTCCAAACATGGTCACCTCTAGATTGAAGCCTTTACAGATGCAGATTGGGCTGGATCTATAGATGACAGAAGATCTACATCTGGTAATTGTACACTGGTAGGAGGGAACTTAGTTACTTGGAGAAGTAAGAAGCAAAGTGTAGTTGCTAGATCAAGTGCAGAAGCTGAATACAGAGCTATGGCTCAGGGGGTTTGTGAACTGCTTTGGCTACAAAAGTTACTAGAGGAATTGAGACTATCGGAAAAAGGGAAACTTTCCTTGTACTGTGACAACAAAGCTGCCATCAGTATAGCTCATAATCCAGTTCAACATGACCGGACAAAACACATTGAAATTGATAGACACTTCATAAAAGAAAAGCTTACAAGTGGTATCTTGAGTTTGCTTCATGTATCATCAGAAAAGCAACTTGCTGACATGTTTACAAAAGGTCTCAGTAAACGAATTTTTCATACACTAGCTTGCAAGTTGGGCATGTGTGACATCTTTGCACCAACTTGAGGGGGAGTGTTGACTAGTTTAATTAGGAAAGATTTGATTATATGTTGACTAGCTTAATTAGGAAAGATTTGATTTAGTCTTAATTAGCTTGATTGTAGGAATTATTTGATTAGACTAATTATTTTATTTCCTATTATTGTATTTCCTAATTAGTTATAGAATTTGTGTATAAATATCTTGTTCAATAGGATGTAAATTCATTGAGAAATACAAGAATTTTTTTTACTCCAAAAATCTTCATCTCATAACTCTCAATCTCAGCTAAACATATTTCTAAATGCATAAAACACATATATGCACATAAAATTATTCTAAACATGCTCTAACTCAAAATTTCTCTTTTATCTCATTGTTATTATCCTAGAATCATGCTTATGGAACTAGAGATATGGTTCTATCAGTAATTAACCTCATCCAATAAGTTACATGCTATAGAAACAGAAAAAGGTAAGGAAATACTTACCTAGAACTGCTAAGGACCTCAATCTCTCTAACTTTTACTGAATCTTGGTTAGATTTGCTACTAGAAGTTGGCTCAATCTCCCTAGGAAATTTAGTTAGGGTTAGCTGAAAGAAGGGAAAAGAAGAGAAATGGATAAGCTGGTTGAAAACATGAAACTTCTACTTCATATAGTTGCACCACCTAAGAAAGACATACGATTATGTGCCATTGAGGCATATGATCATGCTCTTCACACAATGGGCACATGGTCGTGTGTCTAAGACACACAGTTGTGTAGCAAGCACAAACCATATAAAATCTCTTTAAAAAGACTATTATACGCCCAAAACTCACTACAGCTAATTTTTGACTATAAAATCTCTTTTCTAAATCCGATCCAAAGCTTATAAAGACCATTCTAACCTTAGGATATTTTATCAATAATGATGCACGATGTGATGTCAAAAATAGTAGAAGGTGAAAGGCCTAGACCAAGGGAACATTCACTTATTGATATGATTTTTCTTTCTTCTTAGCTCATTTCTCCTTTTTTCTTTCCTGATGACCACAAGAGATTCAACAATTCACTTATTAGATTTCCTCTATCATGGCAAGAGATTTTCATTCAAAAATAAATTGACTAACTTCGTAGACATTCACATGTCTTTTAGTTTGCTCAAATGTTTGAAAACGATGAAAATTTTATGCTCAAGTTCTATTGACGAAAATGTACCTATAATAAGCTTACTTTTTCATCTAATCTCTATCAATTAAGTCATAAGTGGACACAAATTTGATAGTCTTTTTCAAGGTTCAAACTCTTATTTGTATTATGATAAACATTGGGATTAATGCCCTTGATACAAAACAAAAAAAAAAAAAATCAAGCCTAATGCTTTCTAAATTTACAACTTTTCCCCTTTATCACTCTCTTCGCCTCTTTATCTCTCTAATTAGTAGAAGGTTAAAACTAAATTTACCTTAAGTGGGGTTAATACGAACTAATCCATCAAGGGGCTTAGTAGCCTACGACCTAGACTTTAATGAACCCTTATGTATAAAGGCTTGAGCTTTGCATACCCATGTGGGAATATGTCGAGTTATGTTGTAAAAATATTGACTAAGTGACGTATTAGAAAATTTTTCCTTGATGGGAACCATTTAAAGAAAAGTTAACAAAATTTTGACATTATAAATCTGAGCATATTTTGAAATAGGCATAGGAAGACTTAAGACTTCATACATAAGAATTCAACTTAATCAATCACATCCAAAAGAGTCTTAAGGGTTGACTTCTAAAGACAACTATATAAGTTTGACTCAAGTAAAGCTATAAGCTACCAAAGCCTAGAATAGAGGTTCTTTTACCCAAAAGGTATGTGTCAATGGCCAGTGTGCAAAGTAGACTACCCTTGGGCCAAATAGGCTTTCAAAAAAAGTCTAGATTGCCACCGGAGGTAAAAAGGACAATTCATATATAATGTTGTAGTGCAATGCAACGGAATCTTTCAAATAGGTTAACACTATCGAATGAATCACAGTGGAATCAACTCTTCACATATTCTCCAATGGAGTTACTAGAGCTATGACAGGGTTTTGTTGCGCCATGCCAAATAGGATATATGACCTTGATTTAGTCATCTTACCATGACTAAGAGTAGTACGTGAATAGGTTTTTAACCTATCATAGAGTTGTTCATAGTCACCACCTAAGACTTCACTTGAGAAAAGTATATTGGTAAAGATAAATGATTAGTTAAATCCTTTGCAAATGATTTAAACTATTCTTACCTACCTAATAGGAGAGTTCAAAAAGTTAATTACAATAATGAAAAGGTATTAGATACTTGTATTGCTCAGCCTGAAGGCTACTCTCCATTAAGGTGATTCATTTTAATAGTGTTTTACCATCTTTATTAAGATTTCCATTTTAAACACATGATTCAATCATTTATATAATCATCCATAAAGTAATTAAAATACAATCATACATCCATCTAAATAAAAATAAAAATTATAACATTCCGCTTAAAACGAATAATAGAAATAAATAAAGCAATTAAATAAAAAGAATACCTGTAAAACAAAAGGTTAGACGGATTAAGATAAATGATCATCCATCCATTCATTCGCGATTCCAGAGTGCATCCATGTACGCTTGTTGTCTTAGCGCTTCCGTATATTCACCCGAGCAATCTGCCTTCAGCTCCAACAAGTCCGCGCACAATTACGCAAAAGACAGAAACACCATTAACAGAGTGTACACACCTGTAATGATCATTCAAACCAACCTAACTTCTTCAACACCAATAATTGTTCTCATCAACCCACAAAACACGGGCTCACACCCATCAATCATCGACCCATGCTCAATTAATCGTAAAACAGAATATGCACCAAACAATTATCATAATAGAAACGCAGTAACAATTAATTGAAATTCCAGAAGCATATTCATTATATTTAAACTCATCATGCAAGTGATCCAGACACAAAAATACTAGTATGGAATCCGGAAAAAGAATCAGGTAGCGTGAAACTCGACCAACCCACAGTCAGTACAATAGTCGTACGGGGATACCTACGGGAGTAAGCATCCGCCTGCCGACCTCTGTGCGTCCGTGGACTGAACAATGCAGACAATGAACATATTCCAAATTTAAACACAGATTCATACCATTCAAATGTACATTACACTCCCTGTAAATCAAATTCAGAGCTTGCTATTAATCCAGTCCAAATAAACCGAAAGTATTCATATATCAATTTACCGATTTAAACAGATTCTCCCAACCGTTTATCATACATTGCATAGTGTTGGAACTTTTTCTGATGCAAACTATAAAGGATATATTTGAAAATATAGCTATTAACAATAATTTTCTCAACAAGACTGGAAGTGATACAAATTACATTGAGGTAAGTCCTATTTATACAAATTTTTAGCCTTTTCTTCTTCCCAAATAACAGTTTCAGCAGTTACAGCCTCTTCTTCTTCAATTCCAGCCTTTTCATCTTCAGTTCCAGCAGTTTCTTCTTCTGTTTTAGCAGTTTCATTCTTTTCTTCTTCTATTCCAGCAGCTTCTTCTTCCGTTCCAGCAGTTCCAGTCTTTTCTTCTTCTCAATTAATAGCTTACATATTTATTTATTATTAATTTTAATTAAAATGCTAACTGCCACAATAAAGAAAATGAATTTACAGTTTCAACAAACTCCCCCTTCAATTCATTTTCTTCGACACACCAATGAGTTCTCGATCGCGTACAAATTTTTCTTTGGACAATGCTTTTGTAAAGATGTCAGCCAGCTGAAGGTTCGTTCCACAAAATTTGAGTTGTACCTCTTGATGCTCGATCGCTTCTCGAATGTAATGATACTTGATAGCAATATGTTTGGTCCTGTCATGGCTAACTGGATTTTCACTAATTGCAATTACCGACTTGCTATCACAAAATATTGTTGTTGGTTCTTCTTGTTTCTCACCAATATCTTCTAGAATCCTGTTTAACCAAACTATTTGTGTGACAACACGAGTTGCTGCTACATACTCGGCTTCAGTTGATGATAAAGCCACTACACTCTGCTTCTGTGTTGACCATGAGCAAAGACCCGATCCAAGTGAGAAAGCATATCCTGACGTACTCTTTATGTCGTCTACACATCCGGCCCAGTCACTATCTGTGTAGCCAATCAATTTCGAGTCTTGTACCGGTTTGTACCATATGCCATAATCAGTTGTACCTTTAATATATCGAAGCACTCTTTTTGCAGCAGCGAAATTTAATTGACTTGGGCTATTCATGTATCTTGATAGTAAACTGGCAGCAAACATGATGTCTGGTCGCGTTGCAGTCAAATATAATAAACTCCCAACTAAACTTCTATAAATAGTTGGATCTGCCTTTTTTTGCTCCATCTTCTATTTTCAGCTTCTCATTAGGCATTAAAGGGGTTGCTACTGACTTACAATCTTGCATATTGAATTTCTTCAAAATGCTTTCAGCATATTTTTTCTGTGATATAAAGATGTCTGTATCATCTTGGCATACTTCTATACCCAGAAAATAATGTAGCAAGCCAAGATCACTCATCTCATATGTCTCCATCATATTCTTTTTGAACTCTTTCAGCATCTTCTCGTTATTGCCAGTATAAATCAAATCATCAACATATAATGAGACAATTAAAATATCAGTACCTCTTTTCTTGACATATAAGGTTGGCTCGCTCTTACTTTTCTTAAATTCTTTCTGCGCGAAATACATATCGATCTGACTGTACCATGCTCTTGGCGCTTGCTTTAAGCCGTACAATGCCTTTTTTAGCTTGTAAACCTTGTTCTCTCCCCCTTCAATTTGAAATCCTTCTGGCTGCTCAACATAGATTTCTTCTTCAAGATAGCCATTAAAAAAAGCAGATTTGACATCAAGCTAATACAATTGCCACCTTTTCTGAGCGACTAAAGCAATAATTGTTCTGATTGTCTCTAGCCTTGCTACAGGAGCATACGTCTCATAATAATCGACACCATGTTTTTGCTTGAAGCCTTTCGCCACGAGCCTTGCTTTATGTTTCTGAACTGTGCTTCTGGATTCAGCTTTGTCTTGTAAACCCATTTAACATCAATTACTTCACGACTCTTCGGTCGATCTACTAGCTCCCAAGTGTTGTTCTTTTCTATCATGTGAATTTCATCCTCCACGGCTTTTACCCAATTTTTTTGTTTCCCAGCTTCTTCAAAGCTTTGAGGTTCAACTAGCGAGAAATTACATGACTCATAAATTTCTGCTAGACTTTTTACCCGTCTTGGAACTGATTCTGGTGTGGTCGACCCTTCTCTAGCATTTGTACTAGAACTTGGGCTCAAACTTACACTAGAAGTTGAGCTTGAACTTGACCCTTGTTGTCTTAGAGCATTATCTTGATCATGTCGCTCAATCACTTGAGTCGTCGGTTGATCTAATAAGATAATAGTTGGTACTGATTGATTTTCCAGAACTTTTTCTTTGTCCCAATTCCAAGAAGCTTTCTTATCAAACACCACGTCTCTGCTGATTATCAACATTTTCTTTTTTAAATTGTACACCCTATAACCTTTTGTGCCATCTGCATAGCCAACAAAAATACATCTCTCACTTTTGTCATCAAGCTTTGATCTATTCTCGGCTGGTACATGAGCATAACATACACAACCAAAAATCTTCATGTGGTCAATCATGGGCTTTGTACCGCTCCATGCTTCAATTGGAGTTCGATTTGGAACTGATTTTGTTGGATTCTATTCAAGATGTAGACGGCTGTATTGACTGCTTCTGCCCAAAATGTATTAGGCACGCCTTTCTCCTTAAGCATCGATCTAGCCATCTCGACAATTGTCCTATTCCTTCTTTCAGCGACACCATTTTGCTGAGGAGTATAGGCTGTTGTCAGTTGCCTTCGAATACCTTGTTCTTCACAGAAACAATTAAAGCTTTTCGAGGTAAATTCACCTCCCCGATCACTTCGTAACACTTTAATTTTGCGATCACTTTGATTTTCAGCCATAGCTTTAAACCTTTTAAACACTTCAAAGGCCTCTGACTTCTCTTTTAAGAAATATACCCATGTCATCCTCGTATAATCATCAACAAAAATTAGAAAGTACCAGTTTTGGCCATGCGATGGGGTTTGCATCTTTCCACATATATCAGTGTGAATCAACTCTAGAGGGGCTCGTGCTCGCCAAGATCCTCTAGATGGAAAAGATTCTCGATGTTGCTTGCCGAAAATACATCCTTCGCAAGTGCTTGAATCCACGTTGATAAATGGTAGGCCTTGAACCATATTTTTAACTCTTAGCAGCTTCAAAGTCTTGTAGTTCAGATGGCCATACCTTTTATGCCATAAGTTTGAATAGTCTACTTCTTCACTTCGCAATGCCAATTCTGAAGCATAATTGATTTGCAGCGGAAAATTTCTAGATCTTTCCATATCAACTTTTGCGAACAAATGATTTTTATTTCTCTGATCGAAAATTTTGCAACCACCTTCTTCAAAATAAACTGCGTACCCGTTTTGCAATAATTGTCCGACACTTAATAGATTTTGCTTCAAATCAGGAACTAATAGCACATCTCGAAGAAACTTTAGCCCCACCGTAGTTTGCACAACAATACTGCCCTTGCCTTTAGCTTGAACTAGAGCACCATTTCCCATACGTACCTTGGTCTCATAAGAAGCATCAATGTCTCTGAATAATTTTTGGTTACCGGTCATATGATTCGTGCAGCCACTATCCAGGTACCAAATGTCATCCTTTTCTTCTTTTGCAGTATGACATGCATAGAAAATATTTTCTGAAATCTCTTTTCCTTCTGTGAAATTTGCTCGGTCATGGATTTGAGTTTTACAGTACTTCGCAATATGGCCATACTTCTTGCATTTATTGCACTGCTTCTTTGTCCAGCATTTTAACGTACTGTGGTTCGACTTTTTACATATGTTGCACCATAAATTTGAATTACTCGAACCTGATTCTCTCTCACTTTGGTCTTGTTGCTTCTGTAGATCTTGTATGCCTTTTCTCTGGGAATTCTTTTGATTTTTTGAGAACTTTTGGACTCTGAAACTCGTACTAAAAGCACTTTCAACTGAGTTGCTTCCAAACTGCACTTTCCTTGCCTCATGCGACTCTAGGGAACTCATCAATTGTTGAATTGTAAGTGAGGATAGATCTTTTGAGTCTTCGATTGTAGTAACAATATACTCATACTTCTCGGGCAAACTAATTAGAATTTTCTCAACCACCCTTTGATCAGAGATATCTTCACCATAGGTCCGCATCTGGTTCACGATCTCAATCACCTTTGAGAAATATTCTTTTATTTTTTCTGATTCCTTCATTTGCAAATTTTGAAATTGTCTTCGCAAAGTTTGCAACTTTACCGCAATCACCTTTGCGGATCCCTGAAACTCCTCTTGCAATATATCCCATGCTTCTTTTGATTTAGTTGCACCAATTATTCGCGGAAACAAACTCTCTGCAACACCTTGTTAGATAAAAAACAAGGCCTTGGCATCCTTCTTTTGATCTTCTACCAGTCTCTTTGATTCTTCTGGCGTTAATTGTTGCCCAACAGCCAATTGGGGATAACCATTCTCAACTATATCCCACAATCCTTGCGATAGTAGCAACGTCTTCAACTTAATCTTCCACATATCATAATTTTCTCCGGTAAAAACGGGAACCATTGACTGCGCCATACTTGCGCCAACACTCGAAGCCATCAATTCGAGATGCTTCTTCAACCTTCACGAACAAATAAATTTGTTACTTCGCTAACGCCCGTACTCGAAACCTGCTCTGATACCAGTTGTTGGAACTTTTTCTGATGCAAACTATAAAGGATATATTTGAAAATATAGCTATTAACAATAATTTTCTCAACAAGACTGGAAGTGATACAAATTACATTGAGGTAAGTCCTATTTATACAAATTTTTAGCCTTTTCTTCTTCCCAAATAACAGTTTCAGCAGTTACAGCCTCTTCTTCTTCAATTCCAGCCTTTTCATCTTCAGTTCCAGCAGTTTCTTCTTCTGTTTTAGTAGTTTCAGTCTTTTCTTCTTCTGTTCCAGCAGCTTCTTCTTCCGTTCCAGCAATTCCAGTCTTTTCTTCTTCCCAATTAATAGCTTACATATTTATTTATTATTAATTTTAATTAAAATGCTAACTGCCACAATAAAGAAAATGAATTTACAGTTTCAACACATAGTATAAAATTGAGCATTAGTTTATGTGAAACAGTTATAGAACATAATCAGTAAACCCCAGGTATGCAATCTAACTTAAAGCGGAAACACTAGAATTACGAACATGGTTTTCTGTTTCTCCCGAAACTGTCAGCGGATTGTAAGGTGCCGCTAGCGCTGGTAAGCGGTACAACTGTTTTAACGGTAAGGCACTTGACGAAACACCTATCTCAAAATCACTTGGAAAATTTATTTACCAAAAAAAAAATACTCGGAAAATCTACCTTTTGAACGTTTGTATAGGTATGGATGTGGCACGCTGCAAACAAGAGAGCAATGCTGACGCTGTGAAATTTTTGTCCAGACGACGGTTACTGTCACCAGGTTCTTGCAACTTCTACGTATAATTCAAAAGGAGATAAGCCGAATAGGACAGAATGCATTTCGCTATTCAATGTCAATGCTGGAGAGAATAATCTCGAATTGTTTTATAGAAGGGAAACAGCTTGATTTTTTTATATTAAATGGAGCCCAGTTGGTGTTGCTGTGGGTCCTTTGCATGCTTGCCCAAGCTGATGCCGATGGTTATGTGAAGGTTTACAAACTTGAATACTGTCTTGATGACCCAGCAGCTAAAGGTATAGTAATTACCTCTAGCTGCTTAGTATAATAATTATCGAGTGTTGGTTAACATTTTAGCGAAGCTGTTAAAATGTTGCTTATAAATTATAAAGTGAGCTACAGGTTTTTTTTGCCATTGTTGCGGGGGGTTTTTTAAGAGATGTCGATGCTGAAAAGATCAGCTCCTCCGTACGCCTTTGCTTGGAGTGGAACCCATCAAGCCACATCCATCAAAGTCGGGCTTTCTAATGGTTCTGTTTCAATTACTTGCCTAGAAGAGTCAAAACTAGAAATTCAGCGGGAATGGAAAGCACATGATTTCGAGCTAGGGCCCCTTCATTTGACATTCACCAACCTCATTTGGTGTATACTGGTTCAGATGACTGCAAATTCAGTTGTTGGGAGATACGGGATAGTTCATCCACATTGGCATTTCAGAACTCCAAGACTCACAAGATGGGTGTTTGTTGCAGCGCAAAAAAGCCCTAGTGATCCTAATGCTGTAATTACTGGTAGTTATGATGAGTATCTGACGGTATGGGATGTAAGGTGGATCTTAAAACCAGTGAATGAACTTTAGTTTGTTTGGGGGAGGATTTTGAAGAATCAAGCACCACCCTTTTGTATCAGACGTGGTCTCTTGACAGCTTGTGTGCGCAATGGATGTGCAGTCGTTGATGCTAAAGGGAGGAAAGCCGAAGTGATTGAAAATTATAACAAGCATGACTCCCTTGCTTATGGTGCAGATTGGCATAGAGGGGACATACCCTGGAAGGTGAAAGAAAGAATGGTTTGGTGGCTATTTGCTCATTTTATAATCAGCTTCTCAGAAAATGGATGCCAAAACATGACATCCTCACATAACTTTCTTCATTAAACTTATCTTTTGCAGTTAAAATTGCAAACATTCTAAATACCAACTGATATATACAATTTAAAATCTTATGTAAAATATGCTATATTAGTGGTTTTGAAGGTTTGACAATAGACTATGATATTTATTATTGATTTTACAATATTACAGAATAAACGTAAATAAAACATTGAATTTATCATGATTTCTTACTCGATTTGTCATATTGTTTATAACCATACATTTAAGGTTATGATAATATTAGTTTTAAGAGAATGTGTAAGTACTTTTAGAATTTTTTACTTTGTAAATTTGTATATAAATTAATAAATAAAAAGGTTATTATTTTTTTATTATAGACATTAAAAAGATGTCAATTAGTAGAATATATTTCTAATTTACGGATGTCTATATGTTAATTAATTTATGAATTATAACTTTGGCATGTGATCGTCTCTCAATAAGAAAATTCGTGCAAAGGAACCCACCGCACAACAAATACAATAGTAATAATGTGGGAATTCTTGGTTGTCTTATTTTTTATAGGTGTGTTTTTGTCGTAATTGTTAATCGTTATGCTTTTTAATTTATCAAAAAGAACTGCAGTTCGGATTATTTGAGAAATATATATATTTAGATCTTTTGTCTAAAGTGGAGGTCAGACAGCCATCCTTTTAAAGCAGGGATTCTTCAAGATTTCATGTTGGGATGCATACACAGAAATTGTCATTCAAAACTGGGTAATCAATGTACCTGTCATCGCTTTATGCGCGTCCTGGTCAAGAACTGATATTGGTGGTCTCCACAATCTTTTTTCAATGAGGTTCCCCTTCAATCAATGGTTGATTTGATTAAAATTTCATCAAGGATGCTGGTGGCTGTGGATGCTCTTTTGCTTGTATGGTCAAGGTCAACAAAGGAACCTCGTTGACCTTGACCATATCTTTTCGGGACCACACAACAATAAAGGTTAGTATTTTGGCTGTTCATACTGCCTTGGAATCTATTTAACCCTTTCAATACATTTAATTGCTTTAAAATTAGTTGTGGGCGTTCGCTTCAATTCAAGTAACAAACAATTTAAGGCCAAACGACTTGTTCCCACTCATAGTTTGAGGCGGGGACAAGTGCCACTCCTAAAATTTTAAAAACTCAATCTCTTATCTTTAAAAGTATTTTTTATAATTTTTATACTAAAATGACTAAAATATTATTTTAAAAATTAAAAATTTATAATTAAATTATAAAATAATTTTTAAATATAAATATTTTCAAAAAATTTAAAATTTTAACAAAAGCCAACAAGCCACCGCCACCGGTGTTAACGGCGGTGGTTGTCGCTAACAAAATTAAGTGGCCATTTATGGCCACCTGATTCTAAAAGAAGTCAGATCTGACCTCTCCATTTGATAGATGTAGCCGGATCTGGTCACCTCCAGTTTTGGAGGAGGCGGCCAATCAGAAAGAATGGCTGAAAATGGCCGATGGGACCAAAGCTAGTCTTTTTCAACCATTATCCGACTGATTTTTCTGACAAAGGTGGTTAGAAACAAGTAGATCTGACCACCTCCACCAAACGAAGAGGTCAGATCTGACATTTCTTAGAACCAGATGGTTGAAAACGACTATTTAACTTTGTTAGCGATGACCACCGTCGTCGGTGGTTTGCTTTTTTTAAAATTATAAATTTTTTAAAAATTTTATATTTATATAAAATTTATTTTATTGTTGTATAAATTTTTAATCTCAAAATAATAAAATTACCCTTGAAAAGTTACTATTTATTATTATATTTAATATTAAATTTGATCAAATGGTGGAAAACTGAGTTTTTAAAATTTGGAGGGTGGGATTCTGTCCTCACCTATGGGTGGGAATAAGTCTTTTGGCCACATTTTGATATTGTGGTTGTATAATGAGCTCCCTCTAAAGTGCCATGGTAATTTCTTAAAGGTGAAAGAAATGATTTCCGCTTAAGTATCATTTAAAGATAAAATTATGTATTTTAATTTATAATTTTTAAATATTTAAATATTTATCTAATTAATAATTGAATTTTAATGATTAAAAATATATTTTTATTATTTTAATAAAAAATTTAAAATAAATTTCAAAAAAATTTCAAAAAAATATAAGATATTATTTAAATGAGTCAACACATTTTGTTGGGAGCATAATTCCTTTTTATGTAATTACTAAAAAACTTACGCAGGTGTCTTATTTATATTTTATTGTGCTGACTAGTTAAAAACATATAATTAGGTTGGGTTTGACGCCGACGACTAATTGACATGGGGTTTCGCGTTTTGCTTTTGAGTTATGGAGTATGAAGCCACTTTATAGAATAGTCTCCTGGGAAGTTTTTCTTTGGCTTTCATTGAATAGTGATATTATTTTCGCCTTTTATATAATTTTAAGGGTCAAACACATATTCCCACTCAAGGTTTCTTTCCAAAATAAAGTTTCATATTTTAATTTTTAAAAATTTAAATAACCATTTATCAAGGCCAAATGACAAAGTCCCATTAAAAGTTTTCTTAAATGATCACCTCTCACACATAAAAATTCAAAAAATCAAGTGTTCATTATTTTCTTGTGAAAAGACCAAAATATATTTTATAAAATTCAATAATATTAATATTAAAATAAAATTTAATACAAATAATATTAAAACAAATTTAAAATAATCATAAAATTTTAAAAATTTAATAAAAATTAATACAAAATTTAAAAATAAAATAAATATTTAAAAAAGAACCTCACCAAGTGGCTGAAAACAGTCACCTAGTTCTATTGGTTGTCAAATCTAACCATCGTGATGACAGAGGGGATCAGATCTAACCGCCACCGCCATTGAAAAAGGCCAAAAATGATTGAAATACTTCACACCGACCGTTTTTTACTATTTTAGATGGCAGAGATGGCTAGATCTATCCGTCTTCACCTTGCCGCCTTTGTCATCGCCATCATAGCAACTAGATCTAACTGTCAATAAAACTAGATGACTGGAAACAACCACTTAGTGAGGTTAAAGGCTGCCACCGCCATTGGCAATGCTGCCAATGGCAGTTGCTTCTTCTTTAAAAATTTATTTTATTTTTAAATTATTAACTTTATTTTAATATTATTTTATTTTAAATTTATATTTTAATATTTTTATAAAAAAAAATTTAATTTTTATTTAAAAAGATAAAAATATCTCTCTAACTTTAGTCAATGGGTGAGTATTTAACTTTTTAAACTTTTGTAGGTGGGAGTTTGGTAGTTAAGGAAACATTGGGTGGCAATATGTTATTTGACTATTTATTGACTAAAGTTAACAGTTAAATTTAACGAGCAACAATTAAATTTTGATAGTTAAAAGGAAATTTTTATCATTTTAATAAAAATAATAAATTAAAATTAATAAAAATATAAAATATAATTTAAATATTAAAAATATTAAAAAACGTAAAAAATTTTTGAAATGTATTAAAAAAATAAAAGCAATCACACACTGTCGGTGTTGACACCTATAGCCATTGATAATAGAACCAAATGATCAAAAATGACCATCTAGTTTCAAAAATAGTCAGAGCTGGTTACTTTTACCAATAAATGTGATCGAAAATGGTCAGTCTTGACCCTATTAGTCGTTTTCATTCATGGTTATTAGTAGAGGTGGTCAGATTTGACTGTCTCCTCAAAAATAGGGCTTGGCCAAATTTGGTTGTCTCTACCAATGGTTACCCTTGAAATTAGATAATCGTTTCTAGCCATTTAATTTCAATATTGACAGTCACCTTGACGACATTATTGATGACAGTAGTTGTCTTTTTAATTTTTAAAACTTAAATATTTTCTAATTTTTTTAAATATTTTTATATTTAAATATTGTTTTATATTTTAATCAATAAATTTCTATTTTTTAATAAAGATATTTTAATTATTTTATTAAAAATACTAATAAAATTAAAGTTACGGTTTTAAACTTTGAAGGATAGAAATTTGTTTTCAAGTGAAACATTGTAGGGATAAGACCTTTGGCCTAATTTTAATAGGCACGTGTCCTATTTCTTTAACCACAACTTGTCATCTCTAAGATTTTCTAGAGCTCTCACACTTTGTCCATATTTTTTGTTAATATTAGAAATATATACTTCAAGAACAGTGTAACTCGTTATAAATAAAATTCAAATTTTAATCTAATTTCAAAGTCATACATTTTGTGAAAGGAACCTGAACTACAATTTAATTATTTTTAATTTTTTAATTTAAAAAGAAAATTTTTTAAAATTTGAAAAAGAAAATTTTGAGCTCAAGTTAATCTCGTGCATGACTACTACCTTAAGTCATGACTGTTTATTTTGAACTTAATCAAGTTCAAGTTAGTTTGTCTTAAATTCAATCATATTCTTTTTTATTTTATTTTTTGGTTTATCTTATGGGATATTAATTAAAATATCCAAAATTTCAAAACCAAACGATTTATTCAAAATTTTAACACTTTTATGATTCTAATCTAAAGTTTGCATGTACCCAGTAATGCTTATACACATATTGCATGTAAACATTTATCGAATTTTTAAAAGTAGAATGCGTGTAGGCAGTATGCGTATCGAGAAATGATGGTTCTGCCATTGTTATATAAACTTGACGGTTTGCATGGCTATAATACGACACACATAACATACGCTTAGACCAAACAGATGCTTTGAAATTTTGGCGAGAAGAGAGTGATTTCCTATCATGCAGACGAATAACAGTAGCGAAAATGATGAAAAAGGTTATTACATATTATCATGTGCTTGAAAGCTATGTGTGTCTATCTATTAACTTCTTAACTTTTGCATGACTAGACTTGCATAGGTAGCATGACAATACATTTTATATTACACATTATCATGTGCTTGAAAGCTACATGGTTTTGTGTCTTTACATCTTGTTGCACAAATGTCTACACAACTTAATATGTCATGTGTTATATGATATATGACATATGATTGTGTTGTCAAGACATACACAATTGTATGCCTAACCAAATCTATAAAAATAAAAATCTTTTGTCTTATTTTATAATGACTCAATTCATGTAAAAACAAATTTTTCAGGACATTAAAACACCTAGGTTTAACATTTATGAAGGTATAGTAGAGACCTTTCAAATATGCTAAGCTTAGAGAGGATTAAGTTAATTGATGACCTGACTTATAATGAGCGACTAATGATGATATTAGACTAAAGTAAAAGTATTAAAGAACAAAGAGATACCATAAGTTAAAATCTTATAGAGGAACCATAAGGTCGAGGAGGCTACATGAGAGGTTAAGTTAAAGATTCGATGGAGATTCTCTAAGTTGTTAAATTGAATTCTAAAGATAAAATTCCATTAAGTAGGAGAAAATTATAATGCCTTATGGTATGTATAAGGTTTTTTTTTTTTTTTTTTTTATCATTTTATAGTCTCAAGATCGACATCTAGGCTTATATTCCTAAAAAAGAAAAAATAGTTATTTAGGGGCTTCACTAAGACTGTACACATGAAGTCTTAAGATTGTGCCATATGCATAAGGTGTTTAGTTGTAGCACAAATGCACACTTATGCACCTTGGACACGTACGATTATACATGTTAAGTTAGTTTGAGGCTTACATAAAGGCTCTCGTTCTCATAGTTTTGTATAATTTTCATTAAAGCATTTCTAATTCGAGAGCAAGTATAAGTGTTAGAGACTTAAAAAGATACCTTTTCATCATCGATTGTTGTTGATTGATTAATATTCAAGTAAGAAAGAGAGTGATCATCAGTAAGCATTACAAGGTAAGTAGAATAATTATTCCTTAAGGATTTTCATGTAAACATTGATGAAATGCATTTCAGATTTTGGATATTATGCATGAATATCAATGAACTATGAATTTTTAAGGCTTATTCGAAGTCGTAATGTGATTAAAGCATGTTTTAATTTGGAATTATAAACAAGATGTTGTTTTCTTGAGAACATAACGAATTTCCTAGCTTTAGGTTATGATTTGGTGATAAAATTGAGGTGTTTCCATGTAGTTTTTGTAATATATGTGATGACTAATGTTTTTTGGTGATGGGGACTAGATTTTGGCTAGGAAAGATGTATTCTCTAGTAAGATTAGAGGAAGGTAAAACGTGATATCATGACAAGTCGACATGCATGACCATGCAATCGTGAGATGCATTAACTATACACGCTAACATTACAAAACCATGATCTTGTACAGATCGCACACATGACCTTGAAAGAAATGAATTAAATGGTAAGTATATTATGATGTCATAACTGTGTGAGAAGGAGACATACAACCATGAGTGATGGAAAGATTTCTGTAAACTAAATAGGCTTAACTACGTGATCATGCACCATGGTGATACATACCTATGCACAGGATAAACTTAAGTTTATTAAAGTCTTTGAGTGACATTTTAATTTCCCAATTAGTTTGGGACACTTTAGTCATTACACCACAAGTTCACAACATACATGACATGCCAAATGATACACTTTTTCAAAATTATGCATGAGATAAGTTTTAACATGTTTTATAGATTTTTTTTTTATTCAAAAAGTTCATGTTTTCTCATTCTCAAGATATATCTTTTCACGAGAGTAGATAAGAAAGGGTATTCGTGAGTTTACACTCCTACAATAAGGGTTAACGTCTATAGTAGCACATTATATTTGTAATAGATTATTTTGCTTGCTATAAAGTGTTAGTTTATGTGCATGAGTTGCGTGCTCACATAGCTAATATGCCAAATCCCAATGTTTTATTAAGTCTAATCAACACATGTTTATAGATATGGTTTACAGCTTCAATTTTGATTGATGAATTTTACAAATTTTCATAGTTTTTTTTTAATTATTTTTAGGATTTAATTTTCAATTTTGAGTTACAGGTGTACAAACAGTTTTATAGATGGGCTACTATTTATTGTTTTATAGTTTTATTACATAAGCTTTATATTCATGAGTTACCATGTAAAACATTCATGTTAGTCTTTCAAAATTAAGTTTAGACTTTAAGATGAGTTAAGACAAGTTAAAAGCAAATTATGAACAACTTATGAAAAGTCTAAGGATTAAGCGAGCATTTGAATATATGTTGCTCGAGAGTAAAAGATTAAGGCGTTAAGACTAATAGTATTTTGCTTACTAAGTGTTTAGTATTCATTCTCCATACCTTTATTTTGCAAGTGCATAGTGCCAGTGAGTGGTGGTAAGGTTGCGACGAGTCACACTATTGTCAAATGACTTAATCAATATGGTGGAGTCGCTAGACATGTAAGGCTTTGCATTGTTTCTATATGTTTTTACTTGATTACTTATTTGTACAAACCAAGCTTTTGATGTTTTTCAATAGTAAGTAGACTTAATTGATAACATTTTAATTGTTTTTGATTTTCATAAGGATTTCTTAATAAGATGAGGTATTTTTCATACAAGTGTTATCATTATAAGTTATGTTTTATAGACCCATGTTGGTGGTGTAGAGTTGCAACAAATTTTATTACTTAGAGATTTCGTATATTTAATAGGTCATTAGATGATATCGAGATGCTACATAATCACCAAATTACGAATTAACCATCGAATTACGATGTGGTACCACATTCCTTTTGATGTGGCGTATCAAATTTGGCAAACGTAGTTTAAAGGTATTGGATTGATCATATAAGTGAACATCCAGTGCATACTTAAGAAGCCCACTTGGGGTAAATATGACATAGACACAGTGAAGATAAGACTCTTATACTATCTTCACTTTGGGTTACTTGGTACAAATCGTAGAAAAGTTATTCTGAATTAGGCTTTTCATATTATTGATAACTTGGAAAGGTTTAATGCATACTTGTGGGAAGCATTAGTATAGGACATTACCTATCAAAAAATGAGAGATTGTGTGAGTCGACTAGAGAAAGAGTAGATCCCATTTATATAAGACCATCGATAGACCAAGTATGGCATTATAAGGTTCTTACTAGCATTCTAAGTAAATACATCATTTAAAAAAATAATATTATGAATTTTTATTTATTTATTAAAAATTTATTTATAACACATTTGTATTGTTATTTTGATTATGAATATATAAGATATTGGATAGCCTAGAGCAATGGGTTGACAAAATAATCTTACTTGTCCAAGTCTTTATCATTTGAAGCAACCATAAGTAGTCTAGTTCAGATGAAGGAGAATATAGCTGAGTGTCCTAACTTCTCTTATGACTTCGCTAAGGCCTTCTTATATGAGCTAGCAAGCATAAAGCGATACACTATTCTTGATTCGTGATTCTTAAAGCAGTTAGACCATATCAAGAGTTATGTTAGTTATCTTAAGACGCATATAAAGGTAAGAAATCGATGGATTCACATTATTTACATTTACTAAGTAAATAATATATAGTTTTGTTTACAAGGTTTACATTGTGTCGAGATCCCTAATGAAGGTCCTTCCAAGGATGACTCTAGTGATGGTGGTCGATAATCAGGGGATGGTGGAAAACTCTTAAGGTTCAATCTATCAACGTTTGTCCAGAATCTACTAGTGACATAAGTTTTAAACTAGTAACTTTGTTTACATATTATTACTGTTTTATATAATTAATTATTTATTTATTGTGTTGTAGGGTGCTTAGACAAATTAGAGGCCCTCTAGTAGACCATCTATACAAAAAGGCCACAACATTGGGGAGCTCGACCAAGTAGGTAAGTAAATGTGAGATTGTAATAGAATTTTAGTTTAATTTATTTGTAATCCTTATATGTGTATATTGTTTGTATACAAACAGATCAATAACCTAAAGGTGACCATATTAGAGGCACTTTTGGAGACCTTTTTTTTGAAAGTCTTAGTGACATTGCACCCAACTTCTGTCAATATGTTTATGAATCGCTTAATGTGGTATAAAATTTTGAATAGGTACATAATTAGCTAATATTATGGTAATGTTATAATGACAACATCATATTCATGGTGACGACCATATGTGGGACAATTTATGGACAGATATTAACAACTTTGTCTTTGCAAAAATCTGATGGCTTAAGCCCCTTTCTTGTCTCCTCCATTAATGCTTTTTAGCCACCTTCTTTGTCTCCTTCATTAATGCTCTTTTTTGCTTGTTTGATTTGATAAATGAGAAAATCCAATTTACCAAAAAAAAAAAAAAAAGAGATAATCAACATTAAACAAAATACAGAATGTACATATAGTTAAAATATAAAATTACATGAATTGCTATTATCTTGGTTCCTTTACTTAATTTGGGTTATCCTTGACCCAAGTTACGATTAAGAGTATATGACAGTTTAGTATAGTTTAGGAATTTTTTCAAACCAAATTGAAAAAAACGGTTTTAAAAAAAAAATTCAAATTAATCTAAGAAGACTTTTGATTGAGATGAGATGAGAATTGATGTAAAATCTTCAATGTTCAATTGACTAATGATACTAAAAACCCCAAACACTTTTGATTGAGACAAGATGAGACAGACCAAGACCAAGATGAGATTAATTGAGATTAGTCAACACCCTATTAAGGAGATGCTTCTATGACATCAATTGAGGGTGAGAGAGAAGCCTTTGCTACCATCACACACACATACACATGCTAGATTATTCATTCAACCTTCACCTTTGGAGTTACTACAAATTTCTCTCATCATCTCTCATCAAATCTCCATTTTTGGTATATTACAGTTTCTCTCTTTGTCTCCATATATTTGATTTAATTTAAACTAGGAAGGTATTTCAGAAAAATATATTTCAAAATTATTTTATTACTTTCATAATAATTATTTATACATAATAATTTTATAAAATACATTAATAATTTATATTTAATAATCTTTCAAATAATCTATCATTATGATAATATTTTGTTTTTGGTACGAAAAGATTACTCTTATCAAATGGTTTTGTTTGATCATTTGTGTATTTTCTTTATCACTAAAATAATTACAAATACCTGGTGTTAAAATTATTTTAAAAAATTGATAATTTCAAACATAAATTAAGGAAAAATTAATTAAAGTAGCCATAATTTAATTTTTCTATACATTTTTAGCCTAAAAACATTTATATAATTTTAGCCAAAATATGTATCTTGTCTAAATGCCCCTCTTTATAAAAGACACTCCGAGGGGTAAGACAGAATCTTAGGAAGGTAAAATGAAATCTCAAGGAAATAAAATGAAATTTTAGGAGTAAGATATATTATTAAGAGATGAGATGAAATCTTAAAAGGGTAAATAGATATTCAAAGATAAGATAAAATATCAAGAGATAAAATGAAATCTCAAAAGGTAAACGATTTAAGGTTTAGGAGAGTTAAAAACAAAATCTTAAAAGGTAAAATGAAAATTTAACGGGGGTAAGATGAAATCTCAAAGGGGTCAAACAAAATTACAAAAAGGTCAGACAACAAAAGAAAGACAAAATTAATATTAATTTAATGTTTTGATTAAAGTTGTATAATTTTTTTACTGAAAATGTATAAACCATTTAATTATGGTTATTTTAATTAATTTCTAAAATTAATTTATCAAACACTATTTTTCATAATAATTTTAAATTAATTTTCGAAATACTCTATTATTTGATAGGAAAAAAAAAAAACTGGGCCTAATGTAACAGCAGAAGACACGAGGGTGGTAGAAATGATGACGTGAAAGGCTGAGCTTAAAAGACGTTTCGATCATCTTTTTGTCTTTGCTATTTTTTATTCCCTAACGTGGGCCTTGGCTTTCCAAGTTCATTCAGTTCCTTTCTAGTTTCAATTCACTTTCATTTACTGAACACTCATATCTCAGACCTCCCAACCAAACTTTCTGCAACTTCGAGATTAATTGTTACGACAAAAGTTTGAATGTGAAAGAAAGTTGATTTATACAGGGTCACCTCATATTAGCTGGATGAAAAAGGCCGTTAGCTCGAATCTGTTCTTTCTGCAGAGTACACATCAGAAAAATATTGAACTACTCTGAATAAAAAACATGGCATTTGTCGTCGGAGGCAGTTCATCCACGTGCAAACGAAGAAAACTTTGAATAAATGTAACAATAATATAAGCGGTTGTCCCTTCGATTACCCATTAAAATTTGCCATAAAATCTATCTACCTGACGAGAAAGGATTCGAACGTTGTTAAAAAGTTGGATGATAATTGTGATGTACCAAAATGTATCGAAAAGCTTCCAAAATTTGGGGAAGATAATTTTGAGACAGTGATACCTCAGTTTGCCTGCCTGACAAAGCTGTCAAAGTTCAACTCTTTAACAGTACTCAAATTGGGAAACCATCTATTGAGCACCAAGCTGTAAACTGTTCTTTTCATGTTTTAAGTTTGGAAAACCAGTATTAAACTTCAATTATAGCCATTATTTTGCGTGCCCTGAGGTTCATTTTCATTGGAGTTCAACCTCCGTGATTTATATTGTCTGAAACAGAGATGTATCTTTTTCTCCATTTTTATCAAAACGAAAAATCTTTCTCATTGGAATCTCTCTCTCTCTCTCTTATCTAGTGCATTGGCAACATTTACTAGCCACTAAACTTTATTATTACCTTCTCCGATCTCTCTTCTGCTTCTTCTGCACCACATTTTCCACCATTTTTTTCCCTGCATTTCGTTGCTCTCTTGCTTCATCACTTTCTGAACAAACCCCGCAAGTGAAATGTCTCTTTTGTGCCTATTGATTTTGCCTACTGCATAATTCACACTTCAATTTGAGTCCTTGAGGCTCCCTCTCTGACAACAGAAATGAGTTTGAACAAGTTTTCATTGCTGCTTTTGCATTGTTGGCTTCTTTCACTTCTGTTGTTCAAAGCTCGTGCTAAAGCGTCTGAGGTGTCTGTCAAGTTCTTGAAAGCTCCTAAACCATTTTCATGTCTCACGTCAGCCACATTTTTGTTTCAATTGGGTACATTTACTCTTTGTTTGGTTCTCTCCGAGAAAGAATTTTTAATCCGAGAAGAGACTAAAATTGAAGTCTTCATGATTATACTTTTCTTAGTAGGATATTTTGCCCTGATGATTAATGAATGGTATGCTTTGTATAGACAGACAAAGCAGCTGGATAGTGTCAAAAGCTCTTTTAATTGTTGGAATAAATTCAATCATCAACATACAAATTAACTCCAACACACATATTCAATCACAACCATTATAAAATACTGTAAAATAAATTTTGAGTATTTAGACATACCTGTTTCAACTATTGTTGTAATTAATCTGAAGTTACTTTACAATAGAGTAATTATCAATCTTTAGAGGGTTGAATCTTCATGTTTTTTAGTACCCAGAAAGTAATAAAATTTTAATGAGAAAAAGTACATTGTTTATAATGTACTGAAATAGATGACCTAGCCCTATATTTATAATAGGTTTATTAGACCCTTCAATTAAAAGCCCAATAAACATTTATGAGCCTACAGTAAATATATTAATTAAATTATTACATTATGAAATGTATTAGACTATACACCAAATTGATCACAACAAGCTCAATAAAAAATATTTACTAGACCACGATTTACCCATATTTTTCAAAACCAAAATAAATAATAATTAATATTAGCCCATAATTTTACACTCTCCCACTTGGGCAATATTAATTATTATCATTTTTATTTCAAAAAAACGAAAACAATTTTATTTTTAGGGTAAATTGTATTTATTTTAAAGTGACCACTATTTTAAGAAAACACTTGGTCTAGAAAATAACATTTCATTCAACAATTCGGTCAATATGATTATTAAATAATGAACTAAGACAATTTATATATCTCAAATTGATATAAGACATCGATGATTACAATTATTTATAACTATACCACATGGATCAATAATTTGGAAATGTGGTAGGAATAACATCCAAATATGATCAAAATATGTTATTACATGTTGGTCATCTTTATGATTTTTCTATGACTTTATGCTTCAAAGAAGTTAGAAAAATTTTACAACTTTCAACGAAGCCTGTATGTTTCACCAAGGTCTCGAGATATACAAAAGAAACATACCCATACAATTATCATACTTAAGATGAAACAAAATCTTGAGACATATGTTGTATCACTTATCATACATACAACGGTCATACTCAAAATAAACAAAAATTTTGAGACACATGTTGGTTTATGATCATCAATATGCTCATATATATATATATATATATATATATATATATATATATATATATATATATATATATATATATATCAATATGACCATGTTCAATAATACATATAGATCAAATTAAACATCATTAATAAGCAATGATAAATACATCAATACTCCCCCTAACCCAGGACATCAAAAGACTCTAAAACACCCATATTAGAAACACGTTGTTTAAAAACAATTGGTCTAAGTCCTTTGGTTAGAAGATCAACTAACATAGAGTTTATATTAATATATTCTACAACAATGTCACCTTTTTCACTAAATCTCTGACTGTGAGATACTTGATATCCATATGCTTTGAGTTACTGATTTTATTGTTTTTGGTGAAGAACACTGCTACACTATTATCATAATAAATCTTAAGTGGTTTAGAGATGGAATCAACTACACAAGGCTCAGAGATAAGATTCTTTAGCCATATTGCCTGAGTTGGTGCTCTATAATAAGCAATAAACTTTGTATACATGGTCGAAGAAGCTATCATAGTTTGTTTAACATTTTTCCATGATATTGTCCCTCCTGCAAGCATGAAAATATATCCTAAAGTAAACTTATAGTCATCCACACAACCACCAATATCAGAATCTAAAAAAGCCACAACTTCAAGATTTTCGACTCTTTTGTATACAAGTTTGTAATCCTTTGTCCTCTGTAAATATTGCATGACTTTTTTGGCTACAATCCAATTATCAGTCCTAGGATTAGAAAGATAACGACCAAGAACATTCACAACAAAAACTATGTCAGGGCTAGTGCAAACTTGAACATACATCAAACTTCTAATAGCACTAGCATAAGGAACATACTGCATTGATGCGTTCTCTAAATCAAACTGAGGATACTGCTGGATGCCAAACTTATCACCTTTGACCACAAGAACATCTCCAGCTTTACAATTCTACATATTAAATATTTGAAGCACACGATCAATGTATGCCCTCTGGGATAAGCCAAGCAACTTATGATCTCGATCATGATGAATTTGAATACCCAAGACAAATGATGTTTCTCCAAAATCTTTCATATCAAAAGCCTTAGATAGAAATATCTTAGTCTCATGGAGCAAACTAGCATCACTACTTGCCAACAAGATATTATCAATAGATAGGACTAAGAAAATAAAATTACTCCTATTGATCTTCATATAAACACATTGATCAAACTTGTTTTCAACAAAACCATATGAGCTCACCACTTCATCAAATTTTAGATGCCATTATAGAGAAACTTTCTTTAAACCGTATATAGACTTTTTAAGTCTGCAAATAAGAACATAATGAGTTTTGTCAAAATGAAAAGGTAATATATACAATGGAATGCCTAATATGTGAGAAGTTAGGTATTGACCTAAGCTCGATCCTTTCATTCAACTAACCATTTTCTTAACCATTGGAACTAGCTAAAGATAAGTAAGAGAAAGATGACGATGATGACCTTTTAACCATATTTTGAGTCGTAGCTATTTTTCTTATATGTTGCCTTTATGTTTCATGATTATTTACTTTTCTCAATACTAAGATATAATAAATGTAATAAGATATTTATATTTTATGCAATTTCTTCCTCCTATATGATGTAATGTCCACTTGATGTACTAATTAAAATGTTTTTGATGGCATATAATCTTAGTTTCAACTAAAAGTTCATTATCTTTGCAGCATGAGACATGTGATATAAAATAACTTTATTACATTTCAACACAACTAGGGAACCTGTTTTAACATTCTTTTCTTTTACATATCTCTCATTCCACATTGGGACGCTATTGATAATAAGTAAAGGGGTGAGAGAAAATAAAGTTAAAACTAGGATTTCTATCATCAAGGATTATTTATGGTTTAGTTACCTCAAGTAAGGGTGATTAAATTTCTATTTGCTATTTAGGGTTTAAAGTTTACAATTTAGAGTTTAGTGTTTATGTTTTATGCTTAACTGTTTATGCTTTTGGGTTTTGGGTTTACGATTTACAATTTAAGACTTATGAATAACGGTTTAAGATTTAAAGTTAAAGATTTAAGGTTTATATTTTGAGGTTTACAGTATATGATTTAGTATTATGACTTAAAGTTTATAGATTACAATTTCAGATTTACAATTTGAAATTTATGATTCATAATTAGGAGTTTAAGATTTAGATTGTACAAGTTTAGAGTTCCGAATTTATAGCTTACGCTTTACATTTTAGAATTTAGGATTTATGATTCATAATTTTGAGTTTATAATATACAGTTAATAGTAAAGAGTTTAAGTTTATAGTTCACCATTTTAATCTTGCAATGACAAAAAAGAAAATTTAAAATATCAAAATTACTTAAGAATATTCATTGGAAAAATGAAAAATTCTTTAATGCATACTTTTTTCATTTTAGCCCCTTCAGTGTAAAATATCTATAAAAAAAATACTTTTTAGGTAAATTAACATTTTACCTTTTTGTATATAAAATATCATTTAATTCCCTGTAGAATCAAACCTTATATTATTAGAAATATTTAAGTATATTTATATAACTCATGATGGGTTGATTAAAATCGTATAAACTCCTTATAAAGTGACCACCATGAACAAGAAGGGACTTCAAGGAAAAGAGAGTCGAATATTTTCTGCGGAAATTGAAACAAAGAGTATTCATAGACGCAGATATGCATGGATAACGAACTGTGGGTGATTTGATAAAGATTTACATCCAACAACGAAAATTAATGGCAAATTTAATCTTGAACGTCCCTATCGAAACTTTAATATGATCAATCTTGATAGGTGAAATATTAGGAGACACATTCACTCTTTTAAGCTGAAAATGAAACAGGAAGAGAGGGATTCCGTTGGATTGGTTAGGTAGTTGATACCGACAACTACCTGAATTCATGGAAATTGCAAGTCACGAGTCAATATGGAAGATTGGCGACAGCACGCTTAACCACGGCCGAAATAGAACCAAGAAAAACAGGCGAACATGCCCACTGTTTTCTGATTTAATGATTCAAAATTTTAAAACATAAAACAAACAACATTAATAAGTTTAGTATCGTAAAGATAATATTGCTCTATTATTTCAAAGAACATATAGAATTGAGAGTTGAGTGACTTTTTTTTTTTTTTTTTTTTATGTTTTTGGTATGAGTTGAAAAGTTTGTAATTTTTTGCTTTTGGTTGATTTAGCTTTGATAAGTCAATGATTAGAAATAATTTAGACAAACTTCCAGTATAAAGTAAATTGATTTTGCTCTAATAAAAAACATAGAGAAATAAATCATTGCGAAATTGAGGCTTATGGGTACAAGGTAAGAAAGATTGGAAATTCAAGCTTAACAAATGTAGTAATATGTCTCATGAGTACAAGATATTTTTATGTTGGTTCAATTTGGTTGAAATGTTATCTGAAGTAAGGTTAGAAGTTCTAATATATAGAAAAATAAGGTCTCGAGATCCATGACTAGTTGAATGAAATGAAAAAAAAGAAAAGGGTAATTACTCCAATTTTCTAGGAGCATAGTACGTTAGGGGTTGACATGTCCACTATGAGTGACCTCCAAGCTAAATCATAACAAGGAATACAAGTATGCAAAGCACCTTACATCCATAACTCGCTGAATAACTAGGTGATAGCACCATAAGTGTTAGCATTCATGTAAAAAGGTAAGTCGATGACTTAGAAAATAAATAAAGCCTTTATAAAAAAGAAAAAAAAGAGAGAAAAAGATTTAAAAAAAAAGAAAATATTGAGAATGGATCTTGAGAGCATAGGAAGTCAAGACAATATGAATGAAAAAAGCTAAGCAATAGATGATGGCAAGGTTAGAAAGAGCTAGTTTATAGGCAACTTGCATTTATGAATAATACATGAATCATTTTAAGGGATGAAATCTGGGTTAGTGAATGCATTAGATGTTAGGATTCGATAAAGTAGTGGTGTGATAATTTTGAATTAGTTCTGAATTGGCAATATTGATAAATAATAAGCTAAAATTTTTATTGAAATTCATGAGACAAATTTGGTTAAGTTGAATTTAATTTATAGTGTGATTTTATTTCTTTTATGGTTCCTTCCTTGTTTTTGACCAGATGTTTGTGGGTAGCATCGTTGAAAACTTTCACGAGATTGTACCTCATCCATTAGGGTCACCTAAGGGTTTAAAAACTTGTTGTAAATGCTAAATGCAACTGTATCCACCTACAGAAGTGGTTTAGGTAGTTAGTAATGTTTAATATTGTGTCCTTTTTCGGTTTTGTCTTGTTGGTGTTTTTTTTTTTGTTCAAAAAAATTGTCGTTATATTACTAGGGACTAGCAATTCACTAATTATAGGTTATGATGAGTGTTAGAAATGCACAATTTAAGTGTAATTTCAAATTATTTTAATTGGAATTTTAAAAATTTACCCTTGATTTGAGTAAATTCAGGATCATGTAATGTTTGTTGAGTTTTACAAGATTAATACATGATTTCAAGCTGAAATAAGGCTAAAAGAGTTTGCCCAGAACAAAAAATCATAATTGAGGCAAAAAGCTAAGGTAAAGAAGCGAAAAGAGCAAGTTGAGCCTAGAACATAAGGTGTGTAAGCATCTTAGAGCTTAGACGCTATAGTACCATGTCGTAGTACAAGAGAAGGAAGGCATGCATGTGAAAGAAAAGCATATATAAGGTTCCCTAGGCCATGGTGCCATGCCATGATGCACTCAACAAGCACATGTTTGTGCAATAGGTAGAAGCAACATGTCATGGCATTACACCATGGCATGACAATGTTTAAAAGGTTTCCACGTTTTTGAAATTATAGCCTTAACCTTAGACTATATATACTAAGGGCATTTTTACCTCAAAAGAGAAAGTCACCTCAGAATATTTTTAGAAAGAGTTTTCATACAAATTTGAGATTCAATTGATTTTATTTGAAGACTACATTGATTCAACAAGAAGGATTTTAATTTTGAGAAGATTTCAATAAAGATTCAAAGATTCCATTTGGTTTATCTTTTATCTTTATTATGCTTTTCTTGAATTTGATTGATTTTTCTTACTTGATGATGAACTAAATCTTCTTTGCTAAGACTAGGGCTAACTAATTCATGGATTTGTAGTGTTTCTTGATTTTGATTGAAAATCATGATATTTCATGATAAGTTTATGTTCTGAACTAAATGTTTGTCAAAAACTTGATCAACTTTTAATAGGATTTACATTATATGATTAAGAATGAGAGGTGATATTACATAAAAGCTATAAAAATACAAACCATGGATCAATTGAGTATAGAGATACATGAGTTGATACATGTAATAGTCATTAGCACAATGGCTTTGTTTGGAAGCTAATGGATTACATAAAACGTTAATGCATTTTAATCTAATTAAACCTATATAAAGATATCTAGGTTATTGGATTGTGAAGTAGGATTGATATTGCTTGAGAAAGAATAATCCTTAAATTAGAGAATTCCATTATCACATGAATAACATAATATCTTCAATCAGATAAAAAGTCTACCTTAAAGTAGATTAGTGAAACCGAACTCTTAGTATCCTCTCTCATATTATTTATTCGGTTGAATTACTTTGGCTTAATTACTCATTTTGTTTTTTATTTTAGTTTTAGATTTGCTTTCAATTTAAATTTATTAGTTTAGATAAAGTTCAAGGTAGTGCTATGTTGGTACTTACTTATGTAGTCTTATGGCTATAACAACCTGGAATATTTTCCTTTATTACTTATACCTAATACGCTTGCAAGGAAGTTAATTTCAAATTAACCCATAATATAGATGGTTACATTCATAATTGTTTGCTTGTTAATACTAGTCTATACTAAAGGTTTATGATTTTCATTTTTACTTTCTTTTTTTTTTGGTTTACTTTATGGTTGTTGCTACTTTTCTTTTCTACCTATTATTTTAGCTTTAAATATGTTTGCATCATATTCAATAACCTACATCCTTGGATCTCAAATATAGGTACAAATCTTGTTGCCCTAATTGAGATCTCAGATGTTTCATCCTTCTTATTTTGTGTTATTCATGCTTTATTTCTCTATAATGCATTAAAACTTGTGAAAGTTTGGTAAGTAGATGACTACTAAAACTTGTGAAAGTTTGGTAAGTAGATGACTACTATGGTAGTCATCTGCTCACCTCATATGGGCTATCCTTACATGACCCTTGAAAATCATCCCTTCACACGTGTATTTTTTGTTTCATTATTTTGTTAGTTTATTGCAATCTATCATTGTCTTACATTTTATCATATTATTTTGTTGATGCATATCATACATGTGTATACAATATCTTCATATTTACTTGTTTTAACTTGCTTGAATGCATGACATGAATCATCTGAATGTTATATTATCTTCATCACTTTCATTCTAAATTTTGTGCATGATAAATTTTGACACCCCAAATGTGAGCTCTTACCATTAACATAAACAAGCAAACATTTGGCCAGCACAAAAAATTTTGGAATTGAAACAAAAATCACTCCCTTATTGTTTATCACTTTCCTTCCTAGTTTAACTTACCAAAACACATGTTTTCCGTACTTATCAAGTTCAACAACAACTCATTATAACCATACATGAGAGCTTCAACAAGAATTAGTTAAAGTGAAACAACAATATACAAAGTTAAAAGGTCACACAGCAAGCATAAAGATTAAGATAAAGAACAAGTCTACCACCAAAACACCAACAAGGTTACCACAACCAAATGACGGCCAAGCTTGGAAAAAGGTTCAAAGAAAAGAGGAAGAACAAAGTTCTTCCTAATAACATTCTTTATTATTAACAATTTTAAGTTACAAGAGAGAAATAAAGTGTCTTATATATGGCTTACAATATAAGATAGCAATTAACAAATAAACATGCTTAATAAAGATAACACAATAAAATAAACCATCTTAAAAGGTTACATAACATATTTACTAATATTCTAATTAAGAAAACTAAGGTTTGAAGGGCTTAATTAAGCATCCAAGTAAGTAGACTAAGACTTAAATAACTTGAATTCATTTTTGGGCCTTCAATTACATGTAAGGCTAAGTTGTTGCTTGAAACAATGGGCTGATCTTATGCTTCCCCTAAAGTAATAGGCTAGTATTGTGCTTCACAAATGGATTTGATCATAATATATATGACACTTACCATTTGGCCAATACTTCCTTAGTAACCTTAAGGGATATTAATTTTAGATCATCCTCCTCAGGTTAAGATAGATTTGTCATCAAATCCACAAGGTTGTCATCATTTAAATAAAGGGATAAATCACTAACATTAAAAGTGGTTGAAACATTACTGAATTCATTTAGCAAATCCACTTTATAGGAACTATCTCTAATCTTTTCATTAACTTCAAACAAGCCATTGGTTCTTGATGCAAGCATACTTCTTCTCTTTGAAAGAAGTCTTTCCTTTCTTAAATGCACCCAAACAAGATCACAAGGTTTGAAATAGTCTACTCATCTATGCTTGTTTGCCTTTAAATTGTACTTTTCTTTGGTCTTTTGCATTTTCACCCAAATTGATTCATGGTGCTTTCTCATGGCTATTATACTTTCTTTACCATCAAAATTAACTTGCAAATCAAAAGGTAAGGATGGAAGCTTAATTAGAGTGATAAGTTTAAAACCATATATTGCTTCAAAAAAAAAGTGACCCCTAGCTAAACTAGAAGCTCTACTATAAGCAAATTCTGTACAAGTTAACTTACAATATTAATCCTTTAATTATTTACTCACCAATGTTCTTAGAAATTTCCCTAATGTCTAATTTGTTACTTTGGTTTGGCTATTTGTTTAGGGGTGATGAGAAGTACTAAAAAGCAGTTTATTACCATGCTTACTCAAAAGTATTCTCTAAAAATAGCTTAAAAACTTTATATCCCAAAATAAAACTATGGTTTTTGGTATCCTATGAAGTCTCACAATTTCCTTGAAGAAAAGTTTAGTAACTTTACATGCAACTTCGGTTTTAGTATAAGGAATAAAATGTCATTTTAGAAAACAAATCAACTACAATCGTAGTTAAATCTCTATCTCTTTAAGTTCATAAAAGTGCAACAATAAAATTCATATTATTGTCTTTCAATGATTGTTCAAGAACCAGTAAATAGTGTAAAGATTTGAATGGTAACTATTGGCCCGTTGACAAGTTTTACATTTAAAAAGCAAAGCTTGTTTATCAATTAATATTTTTAGCCAATGAACCTTCTTTGAGAAGTTCTAATGTCTTAGTGACTCCAAAATCACCAACAAGTGCTCCTCTATGAGTTTCCCTTAATATGAGCTCTCTAAAGTCCTTTAGGCATACAAAATTTGTTGCCCTTGGAAAGAAACCTATCATGCAAAGAGTAAACATCAAAATCCCTTTAGTGCATGTAACCATGATCTTCTTCATGTCTTTATCATACTCACAATCATTTTTTATCAATCCAAACCCAAGAACTCAAGCATCTAAAATAACAAGCATAAAATGTCTTCTTGAAAGTGTTTTTGCCATAACATTATTACTACTTTACTTACAATTAGATAAAAAGAAAAGAATTGAGAAAATTCCACCCATCCAGCATACTTAGGATTCAATTTATGTTACCTATTGATGAATTTTAGTGCTTGATGATTTGAATGCAAAATCAATTGTTTACATCTTAATTAATGAACCCAATAATCTAATGCACGAACAATAGCATAAAATTATTTATCATGAGTGTTGTATTTTTCTCCTAAATTCATCTAAGTTTTTAATAAAGTAAGCAATAGGTATTTTACCTTGAGTAAGGGCATCATCAATTCTAACTCCACTTGCATTGTATTCCATTTTGAAAATATTATTGAGATCAGGTAAGGAAAGAATATAAGTTGAACAAAACTTCTCTTTAATCAATTCAAAGATTTCATTTGCTAATTTGGTCCATTTAAAACTTTCTTTTTTAAAATATTTAATGTCAAGTGCCATTGTAATATTAAAATTTGAAACAAAACATTGATAAAAAATGTCAACCTATAGAAGCTCCTAAAATCCAAAATAGACTTAGGTTGAGGCCAACTTTTGATTCCCTTTACCTTGGATTGATCCACACAAATCTCTTCTTTAGGTGCTGCATAGCCTAGGAATATAACTTGAGAAGTAAGGAATTCACATTTATCTAACTTTGCATAAAGCTTGTTCTTTATTAAAACCTTAAAAAACTTCTTCTAGTAATCTGAATGCTCTATTTAACTTTTGCTATACACTAAAATATCATCAAAATACACCATGATAAACTTTCCCAAAAGTGGTTTTAAAACTTCATTTATGAGTTTTATAAATGTATTAGGTGTATTAGATAATTCAAAGGGCATTACTAACCATTGATATAAGCCTATCTTTATCTTGAAGGTAGTCTTCCATTCATCCCCTTCATGTATCCAAAGTTGGTGATAATAGCTTCTTAGATCAATCTTAGAGAAAACTGTTACATTATATAACTCATCCAACATATCACCAAGTTTAGGAATAAAATGCCTATACTTGATGGTGTTATTATTAATAGCCCTACTATGAACACATATATAATAGGAACTATCCTTCTTTGGTACCAATAAAGTAGAAACTAAACACAAGCTTAGACTTTTATAATTATACCTATAATCTTTAAGTTTCTCAACCTACCCTTATAACTCTTTAGACTCCTCTAGATTGCATATATAGGTTAGTTTTTTGATAGAAATGTTATGAGTAAAAGACAAATATGGTGTTCTATTCCTCTTAAGAAGGGTAGACTTGAGGGTAGGTCTAATAGGAATATATCTTGGAATTCATGTAAGAGGGATTAGACTTTTGGGTTTATGGCGTTTGAGGGTTATAATAGATTACTTTTGACCAATAGCATTAAGATGGGTTTTTGTATAAGCAAGGCAAAATCAACCTTGTCTCTACACAAAAATAGGTTCTCTTTTGTGTTTGGGGTTGGGGAAGTTTTGGTTATAATTTAGCAGGTTTTAAAGGGGCTAAGGTGATGGTCTTGTAATGGAATTTAAAGGTATAGGTAATGAGTCTCCCATCATAAGTAACTCTTTAATTGAATTAACAAGACTTTCTTAGTAATAAGTTGTAAGCATCCATAAGAATTATATCACACAATACCTCATCAAAACAACTCTTCCCAACTGGAAAAAAAACTAACACTTGTTTAGGAACTTACAATGTATCACTATTACTTAACCTTTGTAACTTATAAGGATGTATAAGATTACGTATGAGTAGCCCTAATTTTTCTACAAGAGTGGTGGATGTTACATTTGTATAACTATCACTATCAACCATAACCTAACAAATCTTCCATTTGATCTTCTTGGGACTGAACTTAGGTATGCAAAACTCTTTTTAAAATAGCAAGTCTCTATAATTGACTTCCTCAATTATATTCTCCCCATTCTTATCTTGACTCTCCTCATCTTTTCCTCTTGAAGGGTTTCATCAATCTTATTAATCTCCTTAAGAGTCATGATTCTTTTATTAGGATAATTGGCTTAAAAATGCCCATATCCTTAGTACTTAAAACCTTTCTTACTTTTTAGGTCATTTTAGTTGGTGTCTTCTTTAGAGAGCTTTGGTTTGTCCTTGGTAGGTTTTTGAGTCTTCATCTTGGCTTGATCTTTATAGTTCACAAAATTTTTAAAATAAAAAGAAAAACCTTTTGTGAAACAGGCCCTCATTGAAGTGTTTCTTTAGGGTAGTGAAATTTGGAATTCTAAGTTGCTTCTCAAATTTAGAAGCCAACTTACACACATCATCAAAAGTGTAAAAATTGTATAATTTACCTTATATTAGGATGGCCACCCTGTATTTATTCTCATTATTACACCTTTTAAAGTCAAAAACCCTTTTTATTTTCTTCAACCAATCTAGAAACTCATTAGGATCTAAGTTCCCTTAAAATTCAAGTATGTCTACCTTGAGGTCCCTATCATTATAACATCATGCCTTCTCCTTATTCTCGGATAGTTTTTGGGTTCACTAAAGGATCTATTAAGTTCATAAAAATTTTTCACCAAGTAGAGGGGTAAGGGTATTAGTTCTTTGGCAATAGTGTAAAGGTTCTTTTTTAGTAGAAGGTTGGTCACGATTTAAAGGGATTTTGGCTTGAAATAGTGGTAGCTCATTAGGTAGGAATAATATATGGTGTCAATTACTTATAAAAGGAAATTAGGTTTATAGCACCTTTTCCAAATCTTATAACATTATAGGCATCATATAGATTAAGGTGTCAAACTTGTTATTAACTTCTTCCTTGAATTTAGTTATCTCCTTTTGGATCATCATGTCACTAAATGTCCATGGTGGAAAGGGTAAACTTAAAGGGTAACTATGAGTCATAGATATAGTTAAATGTTCAGGAATAAATTAGAATGAATTAGTGTGTATTTCAAAGGGAAGAGGAAATCTGAGAATATTTTTTTTTTTTCCTTTTAAGGCTTAGTTTTGGATATATATATATTTGGGCCAAGTGGATTGGAGTTGTAAGATGAGGTTATATAAGTTTTTAGGCTTATCCTAAATTTGAAGATGACTTGGTGATTTTTTTGGGCTTGAAATAAGGTTATAAGGATTAAAAGTGGTCTTTTAGAGTGTATTTGATTAGGTTGTGTTAAGTGTTTTATGATAAGTGAAGGTAATTTGGACTTTTGGTGAAGCAAGTGAAGGGTAAAAGAGGAATGAAAGGGGAATGAAACTTAAAGTGTGTTACGTAGTGATTACCCTTTTTAGGTACGATAAACTTACTTAAATTGATATGGGTTGGTAAGATATTTATTTTGTTTATGCTTAAGGTTTCTTGTAAGGCTAAACAAAGGTAAATGAGAGGTTTAGTAATTGGGAAAGTGTTTAAAGGGTAAGTCAAACAAGCTTCAAATGGTAAGAAGATATTGGAGTGTGGAAGAGGAGACACGGGAAAAAATATATGGTTGTGGTTTGAAATTCAAATATTCACCTTGGACATCCAAATTCTAATAAAGATAACAAGTTTATACCAGCTTTTGGGTAAATTTCAACTATCTCAAACAAATTCTAGCCAACAAGTTTCAATAATATGCAAGGTCACAACCATAACTAACACTTATATTTACCAACATCAGCTTCTTTACACTACTCTAGCAGCCTTCTAAGTGTCAAAGAATAATATATGGAAGAGAAAATTCTAGCAAGAAGAAGAGAAAATTTTTGCCAAGAAAGAAAAACATAACACAAGTGAGTTATCTTTATATCAACTTTAAAATAATACAATAAGCTTACCTCCACAAAAGCTCTTATATCATTTGATACATTCTAAAACCTTAAATTTGAGCTCTTACCATTAACACAAACAAGCAAAAATTCAACTAACATAAACAATTTTAAAATTAAAACATAAATCACTCTCTTAGTATTTATCACTCTTTAGTCTTAGTTCAACCAACCAAAACACATGTTTTCCATGCTTATCAAGTTCAACAACAACTCATTATAGTCATATATGAAAGCTTTTGTAAGAACTAGTTAAGGTGAAATAATAACTTGTAAAGTTAAAAGGCCACAAACCAAGCATAAAAATAAGGATAAAGGACAAGTCCACCACAAAATCACTAGCAAGGTTACCACCACCAAACTAAGGTCAAGCTTAGATAAAGGTTCAAAGAAAAGAAGAAGAACAAATTTCTCTTGAATAACATTATTTTTTATTAAGAAGTTTAGGTTACAAGTGAGAAATAACATACCTTATATATGGCTTACAACATAAGATGTCAACTAATAAATAAACATGCTCAACAAAGATAATGCAACAAAATAAGCCATCTTAAAATGTTACATAACATATTAACCAATATCCCAAGTAAGTAAACTAAGGCCTATGGGCTTAATTAAGCACCAAAGTAAGTAGACTGCAACCCAAATAGCTTGAATTCATTCTTGGGCCTTCAATCATATTTAAAGCCAAGTTGTTTCTTGAAATAATGAGTTGGTCTTTTGCTTCCCTTTTAATATTGGGCTAATTTTGTGCTTCATAAGTGGATTTGGTCATAACATATGTGGCACTTATCCATTTGGCTAATTCTTCCTTAGTAGCCTTAAAGGATGTCGATTTTAAACCAATGCACATTTACATATTAATATGTGACTTTTTGATTTCAGTGATCTTGGGACACCTAAAGCTTAGTGCACATATGCTTATTTTCATAGTCATCCATATGTAAAAACCAATGAATTGTAAATGGTCATACTTTAGTTTATTTCCATCCAACATCTGTATAATCCAGCCATGTGGATGGTTGTTCCATTTTGGTCATACCTTACGCATAGGTTTCATACCAATTGTATTGTAAGTGCAACATACCATCTTATTTTACATATCATACACTACTTAAGAATAATCTTCTGCATGCTCTTTATTTCCTGCAAATAGAGCATTTGATTTTGTCAAGGATACTTTCATATTGATATACAAATAGTTATCGACATGACTTCTTATACATTGAAGACAGATGTCTAATAGGGGATCATCTTTTGTGAATTATGTTTTGACTTACTCATAATATGTTTAATTACTCATAATTGACCATCTTAATCTTTAATGTGTCTATTTAGGGTGTTTTCTAGTTGAGTGTTCTATTTTATTGCTATTAGTTTGTGTGATTAATACTAAAAAAAATGGGTACTCTGTTTGCCTTTGCTTTGTGTCTCTATTGAATGATATTTGCACCAATCATAAGGAAGGTAGATAGAGTTGATTAGCTCACAGATGAGTCTTGCATCACTTGTTTAGCAACTAATTAGAAAGCCCACAAAATTGATTTGCTCCATTTAAATTACTTTATTAATTCCTAAATTAATCATTTCTATTTTTGTGTCATTTTTAATTTGATAGACTAAGGTTGAATGTTTTATTTTTAATACATTAGATTAAGGGTGGATGTTTTAATAGATTAAGGGTGAATGGTTATTTTCTTACTTTAGAATTAAGGGTTGGCTTTTATTTTTATTTCCAATCCTTAGTTGGATGCATAGGAATTTAATCAAAAGGTATGTACTAATTTTATTTTTCCTTAGGCTTGTTTAAGGCTTTAACCGAGTTGCAATTTCAATATCACTTTTCCTAAGCTTTAAAGGTGTATAGTTTATTTTAATGCTTTGTGGATACTTTTAAATTGATAATTGTTAAATTTTTGAGCTGTATCGCTTGATATAAAAATATGGGAATTAAATTGAAATATGCAAATATTTTTAAATGAACCACTTAAGTAGAGGCCGATCTTCCAACCAAATGACATAAGTATCTAACACTTTTCTACATCGTATCTAGTTTACTAAACCTACCCATTGGTTAGATGTGAATGGTTGGGTCCTTTGTTAAGGATCCACAAATTCATCCATCTTTACTGATGTATCTTTCCTCAAGGCAATCCACAAGTAGTAAATCTATTTCAAAAGCTTCATACGATCTAAAATTGTACATGTTACCTTGGTTTTGTTTAAGGGAACTAAACATAAGTGGCATGAATCAAATTAACCTAGCTTAATAAGGTAAACATCATTTTCACAATAACCATCCATCTACGGGTCTCTATCAAGTTGGGATGGTGTCAAGGACACCTATCCTTCATATAAAATTATTCACCCTCTCAGATAGATTAGCATACGAAGAGTTAGACTCATCTGTCAAACTACTAAGAAGATAAGCAGATAAGTAGTTTCTACATTCGTATATTGATTGGGTTATTATCCACCAACTTATAAGTGAAATAGACCTTGAAGCATAATTTATAGGTTAAATAATCAGATTGAAGATTCAAGGACTTTAAAAATCATTTTAAGCATAATTTAAAAAGATAAAAAATGAACTTGTGAATATTAATCGCTTACTTAATGATCAATAATATCAATTCAACATCAAAAGGGATAAGATTTGAGGCACATAAAATAGTCCCCCAAAGGGGTAAAGTTGATGGGTTAAATTAGGGTGTCTACAGATGCCTTTTGTTTTTTGTGCTTTGTGTATGTTGTATAGTAAAAAAACAATCATGTGGAATTGAAATTACCATACAATGATAAGTGTCTTATTCACATAGAAATTTTTGATCAAATTTTAGAATTTTAGGGTTGAAAATTTACTATTTTACCTTTGAATTTTGCAAATTTCTAGATTATGGGTTTTGTTATGTTGTTTTACAGAACTTAAATGTTTTTAGGTAAAAAGTAGGAAAATACAAGATAATCTACACTTAATAGCAATGATCCGATGATACGAGGAAGAATATAAAGAAAATCGAGTAAAGAAGGCAAACAAAATAAGAAACGCATTTGGGCCACAAAAAAGCTACAAGGCAAAATTTCGTGTCACGACACAATGGAGCACAAATGAGATAGAAATTTTGTGTTGTGGCAAAGAATGCTTTGTTGTGGCATAACTGGAAGAAAGCAAGACTTATATGATCCTAATTAGAGTAGGATTCCATGTTGACATAGTTTACTAATTTGAACATATCTAGAGTTTTATACCTCAATTTGGAATGATTTTTAGCTTTTTGAGAAGCTGAGATAAAGACATACAATTGTTATGAAAAGTTATAGTTTTGAATCAGCTGTCTAGATGTTTAAAATTGGGAGAGATATTTGAGTAGAATTCTAGTTTTGCATAACTGAACTAGTCATAGTTTATGGCCCATAACTTTATCTTCAAATGTTCGAATTGAATGATTCAAATACCTACATTTGTCTAAACATTTGGAGCTACAAGTCTTATGAAGAGGACAAAACTAGTTAGGCTTGTAACATCGCTGAAATCAATGTTGAATTCGTAGCAGAAAACCTAAAGTTTAGTTTAGTTTAATTTTAGTCCTTTTTATTTGTAAGTGGGCTAAATTTTTAATTAAATAAGTCTAATGTATTTATTGGTGTGATTTTTATTATTTTAGATTTTTTCCTATTTTGTTTTAGGTTGTTATCGTAGATTGTTATTTTAAGTTCCTATTTTAATATAATTAATCTTGTAATTTATAATTCAGATAGGGTTATGATAATTCTCTTTGATTGCTTAAGAAGTCATATTCTTAGTACGATACAACTTAGTTTATTATTTGAGAATTAATCTTGTAATTAAAAAAAAGTTTTCAATAGAATAAATAATTAGAGAAGATTCTCTTTGCTTCAGTGAACCATCATATGCTTTTATCAAACTTCCAATTTATGATAAGCAATATATATCTAACTTATCAATCTATCCTTAGAGAGTAGACTGTGGTGTCTTCTCTTCCATGTGATTCTATGTTTGTCTCTCTCTTATATGGATTAGCTCTAAGTTTGTGTAGGTTTTTGTTTCAAATTAGAAATTGATTTGAACTTTATTTGGAAAACGTTGGTTGGGGTTCATATAGGTAGAGCTCCTAGAGTAGGTTGTCTAACAAGTTTGTATCATGCGGTATCAAAGCTTGGTTTAAATCATGGTGTTTCTTCAAATTCTACCTATCCTTAGTTGGTTATAATATCACATGATATGAACTTGATAGAAAACCTACTCTAGAAACCCAACCAATATGAACCTTAACCCACGCTCTTCAAGAAAATTTCAAATCAAATTTTAATTTTAGACAAAACTTACATAAATTTAGACCCAATCCCTATAAAAGAGACCAACCTAGAATTATCTAAGTGGGAAGATGCCACACTCTATTGCCTGAGGATAGATAAATAAGTCAAATAAATTTTGTTTACCATAAACTAGAAATTTGATAAAAACAGATGATGGTTTGGAGAGCTAAAAAGAATCTTCTCTAATTATCTATTGTATCTTACTAAATATAGGACTTCCTAACCGAATCAGAAAAAAAATTATAATGATTTTAATATGAATTAGGAATTACAAGATTAATCATACTGAAACAGAAACTTAGAATAACAATCTAACATAACAACCTAAAACAAAATAGAACAAAATCTAAAATAATAAAAATCACACCAGTGAATAGATTGGGCTTTTTTAATTAAAAAATTAGCTCAATTGCAAATTAAAAAAGACTAAAATTAAACTAAACTAAGCTCCAGGTTCTCTACTACAAATTTGATACCTATTTCAACTATGTTATAGGCTCAATTAAGCCTTTGTCTTTTCCTGAGACTTGTAATTCCAAATCTGTGAATGAATCTAGGCTTTGAATTACTCAATTCAAACATCTAAAGATGAAGGTATGGGTAAAAAATCGTGACTAGTTCAATTATACACAACTAGAATTCTGGTTCAACTTCTCTCCTAATTTTAGACCTCTAAGCAACTGATTCAGACCTAGATCTCTTTATAAAAAATTGTAGGCCTTTAGCTCAGCTTTTCAAAAAGCTAAAAATCATCTCAAACCAAGGTATATAACTCTAGATACATTCAAATTAGTGAACCATGTCAACTTGGAATCCTATTCCAATGAGGATCATATCATATAGTTGGACGATATTGATCCCCTTTTCTTTCCTATTAAGGCTACATATATAAGGCCCTAAAGGATAGAGATAAGGGAGAAAAAATTAGCTTGGATAAAACAAGAAGATTATCAAAGCTGATCTTCTCCTAAAATAAAAGATATCATGAAATTATAAAATATCAACCAATCGTAAAACCTAGGTGGCATATATAAAAAGCCAACCAATAGGAGACTCTACCTACATATCATATAGATATAGGAAGATCAATTAAAAGACTCTACTTTAGTTAACTACATGTAAAATGGCTGCTTAGAGACATCTACCGTCCTTTATAAAAAAAATATGAGTCTATCTTTCACAATGTCCTTCTACTGGTATGTCATGTGGATGTTTTACCCATGAACAAAGTGGACCACTAAGGTAAGCCTAAAACAAATATGAGATATTTTTGTGGGCTTTAAGGTGGATTTTGAGGTATGGTTGTAGTTTTCTTATTATGATCGCATATCTTCCTTTTGTCTCCTCGTTTTACCAACTTAGGGGTCTCCAAAAGAGACTATCAGTGTTTAAGATAAACTGGGGTGGTTTAAAATAAGGTGTTTACAATACCTCTTATGGATCACCTTAGAAAAATCCATGTATTTTACAAAATATTTGGTGGGTTGTATTTTGACTGGTGGTAGGCTAGAAGGATACTTCTCGTGGATCATCTTAGGAAAATCTAAGTATTTTACAAGATATTTGGTAAGTCGTATCCTAGCCAGTGATGGGTTGGAGGGATACCTCTCATGGATCACCCTATAAAAATTTGAAGTGTCTAGGGACACTTGATAGGTGGTATTCTAGTTAATGTATGGGTTGGAAGAATAACTTTTTTTAGAGACCTACAAGTCTATAATAGCCATTGACCATTTTTTAAAGCCTTTTAAGGTTATCATAGGCATCAACCACCTTTTAGATCCCTTTAAGGCTATAATAGGCTTTAACCGCCTTTAGAGATGTGTGAGTCTATTGCACGTTTTAACTGCTTTTTAGAGCCTTTTAGGGCTATCATAGGCTTTAGCCATGTTGGAAACTTACAAGTCTGTATTAGCTTCAGTTATTTTTTATCCTATTGAGTCAAAATTGGTTATGTTACTTTTATGATTTGTTGTACTTTGTTTCATGTCATGAGTTCAATTTCATACCATTGCGTATCACTATTTGGTATGCGCAAACTACACAAAGCAAGTGGCATTTGAAGACACCTTATTAAGACTTAACAGGTTTACCCTTGATGATGCAAACTAACTTGTACGCCTTATGTTAAACTCTTAGATGACAAGCCAAGGATCTTGATAGTTAGATAAGCATTCAAGAAGGATAAATCTCCTTTTGTTGATCTTTCAAGCTTTCCCAACCCATTTACTTTAAGGAAATTTATTTCTTTATGTATTTGGGTCGAATCTAGTCTACATGAGCGTATTTCAACTTCATATGCAAATAAACATTCTGGTCAGTATGCAAACATTATTGATAATATTCGCTTGCACACTGTTGGCTAGAGGGTGATGGTTAAGGCATATATAAGCAAATCCATGTTAATCTACCTATGTTTGAACTTCTACCCTTTAGGTAATTGTTATAGTCTGTCTTTTATATAAAGTAAGGTTGAAAAGTTAAGAATAAAGGGTTAGCGCAAAAAATGAGAGAGACAGAGGTTTTCCAAAGATAAAAAGTAAAGTCTTACTCTCTAAGACTCGTAAAAAAGATAGCATTATTAAACAATTTACCAAACCAGTACCTACAAAAAAGAAAGTTTAACCCAAAACATCCATTTAAAACATTCACTAGAACAAGAAAGAAGACATTCGACGTAAAATATCGACAAGTCCATATGATAACGGACTTAAGATCATAAGAGAGCAGCTGAATCCATCACCACTCAACTGTTCAAATCCTATCATTTCATTGTGAATCAATGCTTCCAAAACTAAAAAGCACCCAGGTTAATCCTCTGAGGAGGATCTTCTTACTCTTGTGTCAATTTTATTACTACTATTTTTGTTTGCCTACCTCGCATGATATGTAAACCATCTATTTTTTATGATGATTTTTGTGACTTTATAATGATCCTTGTGATCTATTATGACAATTAAGTTTTTATAATGATCTTTGAATCAATTATAAAAAGGTTTTATGATGAAGATTTCAAACAAGTTTAAAAAAAAAAAATAAAAAAGCAAGCCTTTGAGCTAAAAGGTAGTTTTCTACATGATTTTGGTATGTCTTTCATGTCATAGCATGCATGCCCAAGACAATAAGAAATTAAGTTAACTAATAAGAGAAATTTAGATAAGCCTTAAGAAATTAAGAAAATAAGCTAAAACAAAGATTTAAGGATTAAGTTAAAGAAACGTCAGACATTTAGGATATCATATCAAGGTTAAGCGTTAATGTTTAATCTGTTCAAAGCAATTCTTATATATAGTATTTCATGTTTGTGAACAATGTTAAGCAATGTTATGTTTAAGTTTTTGCACTTACAAAGTTTAATAAAGTTCTAATAAAGAAGAATTTTCAAAAATATATTTATGTTATGATTTAAGTTTTAAGTTTATTATTGCAAGCTATGTTTATATATAAAAGCAATTTCTTTTCAATGTAATATATTGAGTTAAGCTATAACTAAAAGATTCGGTATTCAAAACAACATCACTTTTCGAGTTTAAGATATATTACACCCCTTTAGCATACGTTGAGCATTCTATAGTAACACAGAGGATTCTAGATAATTGTTAAATACCATAATCATAGATTTTTTTCTCCAAATCCAAAGTGTAAGTTTTGATTAGTATAACACTCATATTAATCACCTTAAACTCTTTTATACTAGTATACAAAATAGACACATTCTTTGTTAACTCATTGTTCTTATTTAGTTTAAGAAGAACCAATGGTGGTAATGGTTACCTATTAACTTCTAGCCTCAAACCTACTTGGTAGTCTCCTTATAATTCTTATTTTATACAGCTTACACAAAATAAGAATTGGTAACTCCTTGTCTTGACTAAGTAAGCTGATAAATGTCTTATTCATATTATTGGTGATGCGATCTAATTTGCTTTCAATTTCAAAGCCAAATCTAAACCATTACTGTAATAGCCCAATGGTAGAATTGTTCTTTAGGCTTTGAAATCAAGGGTAAAAAAGATATTTATTAATAGAAAATATATTTGAGAGGGTTTAGGGGTGAAAGAGTCATTTAGAAGCCTTTTTTAGCTTGTACATGGATATTCTGGAGAGAATATTCTATGTATGGCATGAAGAGAGTGGAAATTGAGATTTTTAGTGCACACACAACCTTGTGTCATGTCATTTAGCCATAAATATGTTTTATTTTTCCAGCCGAATAGTTCCCAACTTTTATTTTCTTCTCCTTCTTCTTCCCCTAATTCTAGTGAGCCCTAAGGTTGCTGAGAGAGATCAGCCAGTAGCTCAACTCCAGATTAGAGATCCAGAGGTTCCTAGAGAGAGAGATTCAACTTTCTTGGCTAGAGGTAAGTGTTTCCTTACCTTTTTCACTTTGTTTTATAACATGTTTCTTCTTTTGGTTAAGTTCTGGAAATGTCAATTGCTTGATGAATGCTTACTTGAGTTATGAAACATGTAAATGATGATTTTGTGTCTGATTAAGTGGATGATTCCATGTATATATGTGTATCTCTTTGTATACATGTATTTTATGCTTTATGTATGAGTTGCGACATGATTGAAATGAGATTTGGATGAATGTATACATGCTAGTAGAAGCTTTGAAGGTATATTTTTGCTTGGTTGAGATTTAGAAGTGTTTAGATTGAGATTTCTGGTATTCCAGACGATTTTTGTAGAACTTGAGTTGAGCACGCGACCATACACCCATAGGTACACATACATGTACCTGTAAATACACACTGGTGTGACCTCATTTCTGTATGAACATGACCTTATATGAACCCACATATATATGAAAACCTAAACACATACATGGGAGTGTTGAGAGGTAGCTTCACGCCTATGTAGTGTGGGACACGGTCTTGTACCTTAATTGCACGTCTGTGTGTTCATACCACGCGCCCATGCAGCCGACTAGAGTTTTATAAAATGATTCCAAAAGCTAGTATGATTGAGAACACACTTGACACATGGTCTTGTGTGCCTTCACACACGTTCGTGCACTTAGAGACACACACCCATGTACTTTAAGAAAAGCAGAGAACATTTTTAAAAGCAAAGTTAAGCTATTCTAAGTCAATTTTAAGTACACACAACTCGATAATAAAAGGATATATACATCATATCATGCATGATTATCGGTATAGAGCATAGTATACCATATCAGATGTTTTTAGAAATAGATCTAAGGATCCAATAACATGATTTTACAGTATAAGAATACAATATTCTGGACATCAACTAAGGGTGAATACAAGGGGGCACCGATGAGTTCGCACACTCGTTAGAGAAAGAAACTAGCCTTCGCTAAAGAAGATATAATCATTGAGCAAACTCGATAGAGAGAGCGCTAGTCATGCACAAGTAGTTTTATCATAGAATTGAGCTTATATGGCCATAGTATCGAATTCCTGTATTTATTAGTTAGATATTTTCAAATACAATACTTTCTGATTAAGTTTTTAGCAGATATTGTATATATATATATATATATATATATATATATATATATATATATATATATATATATATATTCGGATCTTCAGATCGCAACTTTTATATTAAAAAGAGTTTTTTTTAGAAAAATCATGCCTAAGGGCAAGTTTTATGATCTTTCAGCATACACATAAATTAGCATACACATTTCATGTCATGTATAACATTTCATGAGAAACAGAATAGAGTAAGAGAAAGTACAATACAAAATATAAACATATATTTCAAAATAAAGAAAACAGTGAAACAGCAAAGAATGTACGTAACGAGTCATAAAACCAACTAAGACTTAAAACTTGTTTGTGTTAGAGATAGAAAACACTTTTTGAGTGATTTTATCACTCACCCCTCCTTTCTTGTTTCCTTCTTACAGGTCAGTAATGAGAGGGTTGAGCAAGAGCAAGACAGTAGTCAGATTTTAGAGATACTGCTTAACAATAGTTAGCATGTTTAACTCGCATGCTTTTATTCAATTTTACTCATACATGTATGTGTATCATACTATAAATACATACTATATGAAGGATATGTTTTATAAATAGAGAAAACTTGGGATTTTTAATGCATGTTCAATATTTTCCATTTACTATTATAGTAAACTATATTGTGTATAGCTCTCACACATGTCTTAAAATTTAAGCAGCAGTTCTTACTTTTGGGATTCCCGTTACAGGCATATTATTAATATAATAAATGTTATAAGTATTTGCGCATAGTAGGACTATGGCGGGGGTCACTACAATTACTCTGATTCATTCTTTATAAGCCACTCATAGGCCTTTTTATCTGCCATTCTTATATTAGGTAAGACATCTTAGAAATGCAATCTATTTGATAACCTATAAACTACCCAAAACGGATTTTGAAGGTGTATCCTTGAAAATGTTTGTCTAAAATTCGTGTATACATACCTAGCACTATAATGACTTCTTACACTAAGCCATTGACTTTGTGCAACATTAATTATTCCTTTTTTATGGTCACTCATGAAAGTCATAGGCTTCATATCTCCAAGAAAATTTTTCAATAACTTTAAGGAATACTCCTAAGAGTCATTATTCTCGGCTTTACAAACATATATTACTAATGGGAAAATCCTATTGTTGGCATCAAATGCTACAACAAAGAGTAAGACCCTATCCAAATAACTTTCAAATAACACCTGTACAAAATGTCTATATCCCTCAATGGTTACAACATTTTAAAAAAAAAAACCAATGAAATTGAGGCGTTGAAGGAATTTATTTGCTAATTACCATAAGGACAATCATAAATCCTAGATTAGTCACCAATTGAACGCGACAATACTTGTACAACTAAGTGAGGGAGTCTACATGTTCCCTCATAGTCATTCTAATGACTATTTTCTTAGTGCTATATAATTTATTTAGATAAATATGCAAAAAATGCTCTCTATCCAATTAGTCTACTAAAGGTTAAATGCTAGAACCTTTTGTCATCTTTAAAACTACCTAACTTTTAAGCTACCCATGTAGAACTAGTAGCAGGGTTATTCTTAACCCTAAGGCAAGTGTGTGTATGCTCATATGTATTTTGTAAGACTACTCATCTACCATCATTATCACATATAAATGGAAGGTACAACCTTTAGATTTACATGCAACTTTGATGTTTCTCCTCTTATTTTATAGATTTTTCAATATAAAACCTTTTTAAATGGTGTAGTCTTTCAATGCACTCCTAAAATGATTTACACTTTCAGACACTTTCCCCACCTCAAAATATATCTTCCCATTAGTATCATATATAAATGACTTTCCCTTATATACACCTGAACAACCTATTTACACCATCGTCATCTATTAGTGAATTAGATTCGCCATCACTACTATCATATTCATAATTAGACAACTTTTTATTGTCATTGGTTAGTATATCTACCTCTTATTCCTTATTCTTCGTTTCATTTTTGGTATCTCCTTCATTAATACTAAAAATTCCATCTTTTTAGTATATACCACTTTAATAAACCTTATCATAATTGAACTTAAATTGGTGTATATGTGTTCTATCTTTATAAGAACCTTCAGTTAAGTTAATTGGGTGTAATGGTTTAGTAGTGACTTTTGATGGTTAGGTATGGGGTTAAGTGTTTAGGGGTGGCAGAGCTGAGTAGAATAAATTCAACATTTATTTGAATTTTTTGCTCCCCTACTTTATATACTATTCAAATACATACAACATGTCCTTATTACTGTTAATTATAAATTTACCCTCCTTAGTAGGCATATTATCCTCAACCTTAATCTTTTCACTAAGATACAATTGTACATCTTCATTTTTATGTGTAATACAGTGTTTCATTTCCTTTATGAAAATGATGTAGCTAAATTCATCTAAGTCAATGTAATTTAAATAGTCTATATAAATAGTTAGCATATATTTTTTTCATTCAATATATATAGTAGAGACATGTTTTCCAACTAAATGTACATACAACTTTTAAACATGAACCCAACAACATAATTCCAACTATAGGTATAAGGCACTATTTATAATAGAGAGATGAAAGCTTAAATCTTCCTTAATACTAGTAGTATTACGTCCTTGGGTTTTTAGCCTATATACCATCTAGTAGAGACTTAAAACATGTAGCTTCAAAACATGTAACACATAATATCAAAACATGAAACTTTAATATTTAGTTTCATTTCAATGGATAATCAAAATATTTCACAATCTAACCTTATTCAACATATGTAGAATGAACATAATGTAAAAAGTATATACATGTAAGTGTAACATATAACATCCTTTTTTTTCATGGAAGTGTATACATAATTATATAGTATGAATAATAAACATATAGTAAATGCAGTTCCATATACAGTAAATAGAATCAAAATGCAAATAATATTTTAGCAAATAAAATAGTATAGAAGTTTATAAATAGACAAGTAAAACCTTATCCATTTTTTTCACTAAATGGTATGTGGCATTATTAAACTAGAGAGACAAAGGCTTAAATGCAATATCTTGTTTGGACATACGCTCAAAAAACCAATATCCAACAAAATACCGAGTTTTTAAGTCGTAAATCAATCAAAATATCACAATTAAAAATTACTAACAACCAATCATACATAATGTGGAAAAACATAACATAAGAAGTACTTTCTAAAAAACACTTATTTATTAAACTTTGCTAATGCAAAACATATTATCCATGAAAGCTACTAAACTTGTTTGAAAAACTTCTAACATTTTATTATATTTACATAAAATTCATAACTCGTGGAAACATATTACATATAACAACATAACACTCCCTTAAATACCCAACATCTCTTCTAATCGAACTCACTGAGCTAAAGCACTTGTAAGAAAGGAGAAGGGAATGAGTGACACGTCACTCAACAAGCAAAGTACTTAAATTATAAAATTTTCTTCCTTAAATTTCCTTCTTAAACTATATCTTATCTTATTACCATAACCTTGCCTCTTAAATGATACTTAAATCCTAAAAAAGCCTATATGAATGTACTGCATGGTATGACATGAATGATATGCTAAAAACCATGCATAAAAACTATGTCTAAGCCCAAAGGTCAATTGAAAATCATAATAGTCTAAAATCTAAAATATGATTTCTGAAGACTAAAATTTGAATATGAAATTAAAAACCATATAAGATAAATCCAAAATCATAAATCTGATATCTGATATCTGAAAACTATATCAGATAAATCTGATTTTGTAATCATAAATTTGATATTTGAAAACTATAATACTGATCAAACTGATGAAATATAGGGATTTGACACTCTGGTCATGTGAGTTCCTAAAAGTTAATACGATAACCAATGCTCTCTCTAATAAGCAAAATACTCTATCTAACTAATGCAATGTCTTCTCTAACAGACGTTGGCCACTCTCTAATGAAAGTGTGAACCTTTAAGTGTCTCCTCGTATCCACCCCTAAAAGATGTCTCAAGTATCATATTTTTCTAAAATTCATAAAACATGCATATTTAGATTGAAAGTCTGGAAAAAACATGTAAACTCATTTTTCTTCTATTTCTGATGAAAATCATATTTTTTGGCATGCCATAGAAATACAAATGCGATGGAATGCTCCAGATGAACTATAAACTATTTAATTTTAAATTCAACAAAATTTTGGAATCAACTTAAATAATCATCCGAACCACCAATTCATCTTAAATAAGTTGTATTAATTAAGCTTAACTAACCTGCTAATACAACTTAAATAACTAATTCATAACTTGGCATAAGTCCATATAAATTTATCTTAACTAATTCATGTACCAAAATCTAGCTAACACACTTCATCATATGCACCTACTTTTTATTTAGCTAAATCATGCTTTTACTTATCATTTCTTATGCAACAACCATCACATGCATGACTTTAACTAGTCACCACACTACCTACACGTTATGTTTTAGGTCACTTCATAGTAATTGCTAAAATGCTTAATATTTCCTATGCCAAATCAATCTGTGGATTAAATATAAAATCCTAGATTTTTGCTCATGCATGGTTGTACACTTCTTATAGGTACAGTCGTTCACCTCTTCTAGCTTAACTAACCAAATTTAGCTAGGTTAATCTCATCGAGTTCTTGGTCCTTTTCCAATTAAGATCAAACATACAACAACTACACACTTCATAAAACTTATCTAACACAAACATTAACTTCTAATAACTCAAATTCTAGCCAAAAGCCTAAGCTCAATGTGTCTCATTGATCAGCCTCAACATAACAAAAATTCAAATTCAAATTCACAAAATTCTTCATTTCTTACCTTAATCACTTCACTTAATCATCATACATTCTTCATTAATCATCCTAAAACATTCTTATAACATTTTTTATCCAATTCCATACCAAACACATGTAATATCTTCACATATTCATCACATTTCTCAATCATCATATAATAATATTCAAATAATTGTAATCCTCAATTTATGCTTAAAATCAACTTATAAACATGAATTAACATTGCAACAACTAAGATCTAGCACAAATCAAGCTTAATGTGAGACATTCATAACTTAATATTTTCTCTATTTCCTTAATAATTCTATTTTGATTCAATTTGAAATCATGTTTAATCGTCATAAAATCATGTAACTATCCTTGAGCCATCAATTTAGCTTGATTAGACATCTTAAGAATACATTAAACTTCAAATTCCAAATTGGAAGTAAACATTTTACTTTTCTTGCAAAGCTGGTGAACAAACTCTCTCTTTCTCTTGCTTGAACTTCAGTGAATCGACAGTGACAAGCAAGGGTCTTAACTCTTGATATTTCCTCTCTAGAGACTTCTACATCTTGCTCATTAGAACTTAACATAGCTAAAGCTCACTTAATACAGGCGCTCAAAACTAAAATTTGGGATTTTGCCTTAAAAAAATATATATATAATTCCCCTCCTTTTGGTGCTACATACATGGCTGCACCTTATGTTAACATGTGTCCAACCCAAAAAATAAGCCAAAATAACTATTTTGTCCTCAATAGCATTTCTACTAATTTTTAAACCAAAAATATACAATTTCTTCAAAAAATATCACAATACCTTGTACGAAGCTCAAGTGTGAATCTACTTTTCTAATTAACCTTCTCGTTTTTCTTTTTTGACACTTGCATGACTTTTCTAAAGCTACCTTTTTACCCTTTTGGCCCTCATAAGCCATATGAAAGCCAAAAAAACCACCTTCAACCATAGGAATAACTCAACTATCCTTATCCAAATTTTTGAAATGTTACATTAAACCTTCTTTTGCATAAGTAACATTGCACCCTATGGTTTCTAGCCTATATACCTTTCAATGGATAATCAAAATATTTCAAAAACTAGTGTCATTTAACATATGCACCACAATAGTGTCAATACATCATAGTATAAACCCAACCAACATATGAGTTACTAAATTTTGAGTAATTCATTTAAACAGTTTAAAGATCCTATACAGTGTGCCAATAATGTATATGAACAGTATAGATAAAGAGTATCCAAAGACAAAGTAAATATTAAACAATATTATATGCATTTAACATTTCAATGATTTAATGTCAAGCAAATATGTAATCATTATCCTACTTAACTAGTAATGATCTAAGTAATTCATCTAACAGTTCACAAAATATAAACAATATATTTAAATAGTATATATGGAGTACATACACAATACAGATACACAATATCTAAACATAGTAAACATATTGCACACTTCAAATTTATTCCATTTATAAGTAAACTATATATCAATTTCACAATATATAAATGATACCTAAGTATATAAACATGCAAGCAAGACACATAACATTTTTTCTAATTGTTGGTATATGACATTGTTACACTAGAGAGGTGAATGTTTAAATCTTCTTCTACACCAATAGTACTACACCTTTGGGTTTCTAGCCTATACACCATTTACTGGAGAATCAAAATATTTCACAATCAAATGTCATTCAATTTATGCTATCGCAACAATAGACAACAAAATGTATATAAAGCATATCTATCTACGTGCAATCACAATCCTTATTAACTTCATGGCAGTGTATATACGATTAACATTTCAATGATTTAATGTCATGCCATCATGCAATCACAATCCTTGTTAACTAGCATGTTATAAATAGTGATAGTAACTATCAAATTATGCAACACAGTTAACACATTTGTGGTAGTGACATTATTACACCAAAGAGACAAAGACTTAAACCTTCCTTCACACCAATAACTTTGCACCCTCAGGTTTCTAGTCGCTATACCAATGTGTTGTGAATATAAATACTTAAAAGGATTTAATGTCATTCAATTTATTCAATTAATAGAGTATACTAGTATACTATATAATAAATTCACGTCAGTTTCATTGATATAATTCAATTTCACTATTCTGACAAAAATATTATATGTAATCAACACAAAATCCTATACGTCGTCACAAAAGCCTTATAATAATCATTTTACTACAATTATTTTAAAACGTCAACATAATATAATTTTGTTCTCAAAAACAAAAAAACTAATAAAAACATGGATAAATATGAATCCCAATTTACCCTAACACGTACATTGAACCATCAAGTTAGTATAAAACATCAATATAACAACCTATATGTCAAATGTAAGGGGAAGAAAAAAACCTTGATTAGGCAAAAACAAACAAAACCCAATTATAGATGATAGTTGTCTTTCCAGCAAATATTGGGTGGGAATAAGTGGTTTGGCCTATGAATGATATGTGTGTGTGTATTTTTTTTTTTTAAAGTGATATCCACTATGAAATAGAATTTATTAAGAGTGGGACTATATAAAAACTTATTATGGTGGGAGAATAACTGCATGGCACCCATTGGAATCCTGGAAGAAAATGATTCTTGCCCATTTACACCATTGCTCATCTGCAGTTCTTGGGATATGAGTTGCTCTTGTTCCTTTACAAAAGAAGTACAGGTACTTAAATAAAACGAAAAGTCTGAATATAATGACGTGAACTGTTTATGTTAAGTTAAACATGAAAGCGTATTATAAATGTTGATTTGTTTAGGGGTTTTAACTTAATCAATTAATTAGTGGAAGAGATGATGCAATGTGCATATTGACATAATACAAGAGGAAGACACTTTTTTTAAAGTAACATCAAGAAGTGATGATAACGCGCTTCAGGAAAACGTGAAGGTAGCAGTGACGAGAAGAGTGAAAAGAAGGAACTATCAGTGGAGGGCCAGGTTGCTCTGAGCTTCTCCTTGCTCGTACACTAAAAATCGAACCCTCCAATTTATGGCTCACCGTGTCTCACTCATCGTCACTCTTTTACACTGTCACTACCATTTCCACGAAATCAAATGCCCCTTCATCTTAATTTCACTCACTGTAACATTAGTACCCTCTCTGTCACTTCAGTTATTTACTTCTTCACTTCTCTCATCTCCCTACCTTCCATTTTTTTCCGCCATCTTTCCATTTACTCTATCACAATCTGTTTAGGCTTTTGTTAGTATAACTACACACAAAACACATCTAATCTTCTTCTTCTTTGATGATGGATGAGCTGTACGGTCTTCATTCAAGCCTTGATTATTCTATGCAGCAGGCGCCTTTGGAGAATATGGTTAGTTGGACCAACTATCAGAATAATTCAACCACCGTTGTTACTTTTGGTGATAGGCATCCCATTTATGGATCGGAGCAGTTAGGGTCTGGTTCTTCTGGGATATCTGATGCCGCTTCAATGGTGCCTGAAATTCAAATGAATGGTTCTGAGGGACAAGCTGCTGTTTCATGTGCAATTAGAGCTAAAATTGCCTCTCATCCTCTATACCCTAAATTACTTGAGGCCTATGTTGATTATCATAAGGTATATACACACACCATTACAATAAGTCATGTAAACCCTTTATTGGTTTGCCGTGAAGACCGAGTACTATTTTCATATTGAAGATATGGAAGTAATAAGCCACCTCAAGCTTGTAAAAAGATCCAGTGATGCTATTAGACAGAAGTAAAAGCAGTAGAAAATTTAGAAAAGAAAGAAGAAAAGAACATTTTAGTTTGTGTATTTATGGTAGTTTCTACCAGTAGATGCAACTACTTCATATCAATATCAGGTCTCACCGTGTGTACTTATGTAATCTTTGAAATAGAATGATGTGTATATGTTTTTATTTTCACACTAAACAGTGTTGTTTCTTGCTTGTTATGAGCTACACTTTTCCTGCGGCTATGACCGTTGCTTTAACTTGAAGGACTTACGCTTTTCCATTTTTTTTCCATTTTGCAATTCTTGATTTGTTGTTTTTCTCGTTTTTTCAAGTTGTTGTTTAATGAAACTTATATCGATGTGTGTTTCAGGTGGGAGCGCCACCGGAAATAGCTCTTATGTTGGATGATACCAGGCGAGAAAGCGATATCACTAAACAAAACACTGTCATTTCAAGTTGCTTAGGCGCAGATCCTGAGCTCGACGAGTTCATGGTTCCTCACTTTTATCTCTTTACTTTCATCTTTAATTACACCAAACCCTAGTCAGAACTGTGTATATCTTTCTTAAATCTCAGTTTCTTATCCAGTATATAAACCTTAATTAGAACTTTCCCGTTGTCGACCTTTTCTTTCTTCTTTCATACAGTCAATAGTTTTCTTCTTTAAATTACCTTAGTTCATTTCCCTTAATGTATTGTCTTTTCAATGGAACTGCAATTTCTCGTCGGCCCTTTCAAATTTCTTATTTCATTTATGACTCATTTTTCATTTTCTCTTAAGGACACCTATCGCGATATATTGGTGAAGTATAAGTCGGATCTCTTAAAGCCTTTTGATGAAGCAACCGCGTTTATAAACAATATGGAAACGCAGCTCAGTAATCTCTGCACTGCTGGTTCTGGTCTCTCTCTTTCTCTTTTTTTCTCAATAACATGCTTAGTGTTAATTTCAATTAATTTAAAGCAGTATATTGATGTTTTTGCTACAGAAATTTTTATTTTCCCCGCGTATGTGGCTGCCTTTATCCTTCTTTAATAATTTAGTTGTGTGTCATACAGCTACATGATCACATAGAAAGTAGAAACGTATTTTCATAAGGGAGGAAAATTAGGCGCACGTTGGCAGGCAAACTCACATGCATATTAGTGATTGCTTTTATAGGCCATGTTCCGATGTTGGTCTCTGAATCTTGCCACCGTAGTCGAAAATATTGGATCAGATCTTACCCAAAATGCAGACGGTTTAAAACATAACCCAGAAATAAATTCACTGGTATTTTTGTATTCAACTTCCTTTCTGTTCTTGATACTGTGCGTAAGACTTTTATTTCTTTAGGCTGCATGCTTCCTTGCTGCTATTAGGAATAAAACTTCTCAAAACTATCTTAAAAGAGGAAACTTGAAGACAACTTTGCCACTGGGGGGCTTTTAAACGATTGTTCTTGCTTTTCATCTACCATAAATGGGTGTTAATAGTATAGGTGAAGCTTTGAATTTTGATAAATATCTGCTAAATCACAACCCCTGTTTAGTGTTACCAACTTTCATTTTTTAAAAATTGGTTACTGTGTGGATGTTGGTAGATTCAGGAGGAGTATTTGACATTGGTCCTTGTGCTTCATGAGGCATAAATTTGATGAAGAAACTTACCTCTAACTGTTATTTTTTTTAAATTGGTTACTTTATTGATGTTGGTGAATTTAGGAAGACTATTTGACATATGGATAAAAAATTTTGCCAAAGCACTTGTTGAACCAATTTCTTTGTATTTCAAAGTCAACATTTGGCTAACTTACCTGTAAGTGTAACCATATATAATCTTACAATTAATTGCAAATTTTGAATCTAAACCAAACCTCACTCCAACTCAATCTGAGTGAGATTTTCTTTTTATATCATTTGTACAATATCAAAAGATTCAATCAGTTGAATTAACTAGTCCTCATTGTGATCTGCTATGGTTATGGTAATTCCTTTGCCTTACTTTTGGCTTGAATAGATATTTTTACTAATTTGCATCTGTAATGGCGGTGTTTTTATCATTGTATCTGGTTTTGTAACTGGATTTTATTGTTTGAGTGGAGTGTGATGTGCATGTGATGAATAGGAGTTAAAAACTTATTTGAGAATGCTCTACTGAGAAATAATAATTAAATATTTGTTGTCTGAGATATGTTTCTTTCCACATTAAAAAAGAGTTTGTAGAGAATAGTTGCAGGGAGTTCATATGTATAAAATATAACCCAAACCGAAAGCAAATCTCTTTTCTCCTTAATCATCCACTTCATAAACATAAATAAATACTTGATAGAATCTTGCAATGAGCACAAGGTTTCATGTCAGAGTCAAGTACATAGAGTTAGGTTCCCAAAGTATTACATTTGCTTAAGTTAGGTCACTGATCTTATCGTTGTTTCCTTTCAGTTTTATTGATCACTGATGATTCTAGTTTGCGGTTGCTTAAATAATAAATTAATGGATCATGGATGGATATATAGGCTTTCATAATGAGTGTGGATGACTTTGTCGCCAAAATTGCTATTTTAATCGTACTTATGTACAATGTATGCATATAGTATGACTCATGTAATTTTTAGCATCACTTTGAGAGAAATATGCATTATTAATATATTATCCCTGTAGCTGCACGGCTTTGAGGTTATGGATTTGGATTGGAATGAAGTACCTTTTATGTGGAAAGCTAGTGATTAATATACTTGGCAATGTTTATGCTTGAACCAAAAGTTTGAATTTAAAAGGAAGACATGACTGTACAGGCATATGGCTTGTTAGCTATTGAAGGTTTTTGTCTGATGAGCCTCTCTTCTTTTTCAGTTATGCCTGATGTAGCTGATTCTTTGAATTTTTCTAGAGTGTCTCCTGAGAACTCTTGACATCTCTTCTATACAAAATCTGAGTCAAATAGTATCATACATATTCTTTAACCATATATAGGTTCTAATTAAATTTTTAATCATTTTCATGTTGCAACATTTATATTACAGCTATCTTTGTTTGTGTCTTGCAGATTCATGAGATTAATCATTTCTTTCACGAACATGTTCATGACAATCCTAGAGGTTGAATGTGATTATCATATTTATAAGATTTGTTTAACAATTTCATTATTATAGAGATCTTAAAATACCACCAAGATATGCCTCTTCTTTTCTTGTGGCCATATATCATCTTTTCCATATAATAATTTATCATCCTTAAGTGGGATATTTGAGTGGACAACACTAGTTTGATGAATTAAAATTTAAGTCTTGTTTGGCTGTATGAACCATGCACCTTGTCCCGTAGTTCCTTTTCAGTAAATATATATATATATATATATATATATTCTTTTAGTATCTCACTACATGCAGCATTTTTTCTTGAACTTGATGTGATTAATTTTAGTTTTATGTGGAAATCTCTGGAATTTGAAGTGCATGCAATGCTAGTGTTGAAATCTCAACTAAAAGGTATTTATGAAGGTTTTTGTCCATCATGTTAGATTTGTGTGGTGTGATTGATACTTATTGCAACTTTTCTGGTGTGCTTAGCCTTAGACCATGTTATTATTTTTCATCATTTTGAAATTTAGCGTAATATTGAATATCTTAGGAGTGTTTCATGAAGATGGTAATTTTGATTAATCTCTGGTATAAGTTTTGAGACGGTAAAATATGTGTATGGTTTTACAGTTCCTGCTATAATGTTTGAAAACTGCTCATGATCTCTGTCTGCATGTGAAATATGAAGGACTTTACTAGTAAATATGTTTGATAATTCCATAATTCTTTTTACCATTTCACCTTCCTTACTGGGAAAGACGTTAGCTGGTTTTACTTAATTTATTTTGCCTGTTATTTAGCGTAAAATAATGCGCCTGAAATGGATTGTAACTTTTATTTCTCACAAAAATAATTAGAATTAGATATCCACGTTTCTGAATATTCTGGCCATGCACATTTGCAATAAAGTGAAGAGGGTCACTAGGTTTTTGTCTTTGGGTTCGAGGCAAAGTTGGATCCAGTTACATTTTTACGCCCCTTAGCAGAGGGACTGAATTTACACTTGAAGTTGCATAAACGTATCTAATTGAGCTAAACAAGTAGTTTGGGCATGAGGATGACAATTGTATGGTTATTTCCTTGGTACCTCAAATCCTCAACCAAGAAACAACAGAAAAGGAAAGCAGATACTGTAAATGCTGGGCAGTTTTGTAGGTAAAATCATATAGACAGCTCAATGCTCTCGCTTATGATTAGATTCGATCTTGGGGCCAGTTAATTTAAAGAAAATATTAAATCTCCTGCTTTCATTGCTGCAGTATGCGGCCAAGCCAACATTAAGACTGGCGACCACATCCTTGCTTCTGCTCGGCCTCTGCACATTTTGAGTCTCAGACCGAGGGTTACTCGCTTGGGATAGTGATTTCTACGGATAAATGAATCGCTTATGGCATCATTATATTGTCTGACGGACGATAGGTAATAAATTGACTGGTTTGAGCGAGTAAAATAATAATATTGGGTTGGTGAAAGGATGCAGTTTTTGTTTTTCGAGAACCTATCTCAACCCAAAATGATTTCTTTCCTTTTCGTGTCGAAGTTATCTTTGGAGGGGTACTGGTGTGGGAGTGGAAGCTTAGCTGTTTTAGTGACAGAGATTGGGAGGATGAGACGTAGCGCGTGCCTTGCGGTTTACCTCTCATCATCAGTCAAACACTCGACAGTAACTTTGTGAGTCTTATGACTGCCGTACCCTCCACCTCTGACTTTGATACGACTAAACGGACCGCCGGAATATATCTCTTGGCTGCCACTTTCCCACCCCCTGACGCCCTCTCCCACCAAGGCATTCTTTAAAATATTGAAGAAAATACAAGTTTTACATTACATTCATCTTGCATTTTCTGTCTTTCTTTCTTTCTTCTTTTTTTTTTTTTTTTTTTTTTTTTCCAGAAGCCTGTCTGCTGGTTAGTAGGTTACAGGGTCAAGTTCTTGAACGGAAGAATGGGTATATTATTGCATGCTTGATTCTTTGACTTGGAGAATGCAGAAGTAAATATTTGTTTTTGATATTTGGTATTTTCTTGTATATAAATATCTTGTTGGCAGATGGCGGTGTTGGATCATCTGATGAATATTATAGTGGGGGCGAGAATGAGGTTCCAGGATGTTCCCGGATGCCTAAAATGGACCGTGAATTTAAGGACAAACTTTTACTAAAATATGGTGGATATATTAGCACCTTGAAGCATGAATTTTCTAAAAAGAAGAAAAAGGGGAAACTGCCTAAAGAAGCCAGGGAGATCTTGCTTGATTGGTGGAGTGTTCACAAGAAATGGCCATATCCCGCGGTATATTATTTCCACAGTTTTTATATATCGAAATTAATTAAGGAATTGGGCACTAAAGTTTAGCGTTAATTTGCTTAACGGTTTGGAATATTTTGATACGGATAATGCAGGAATCGGATAAGGTTCAGCTGGCTGAATCAACAGGGCTAGATCAAAGGCAGATAAACAACTGGTTTATTAACCAAAGAAAAAGGCACTGGAAACCTGCAGAGAACGTACAATATTCTTATGGACAGGCTGTACTCTCCATTTTACATGAATGAGGATGGACTGGGATTTGCTTGATCATTATTTTGTATATTTTCCTAGCGTGTGGTTGTGACAAAGTCAACAATCTGTGTGTTTTGCTAAAATATTTTGGGTTTTATGTATCAAACACGTTGAAGAGATAAAATATATATAGAGATAATATAAGATTGGAAGATTTTCTTGTAAAATATTATGTTCTCGTATTTTGTTAGTTGCGTCGTTTATTCTTGTTTTGGGTTATCTTGTTTGTTTTTTAAGTGGGCGTTTGATCCTTTGGGAATGATGTTTGAGCAAGTTCGGCTGGAACTTCTTGTCATCACAGTGGCAGGAAAATTAGTAATTTTACATTTCACATATTTTGTCAAAAGAAAACTTTGTTTAAAAAAATTAATACTATCAGGAATTAGTAATATTACTCTTCAAATATTTTGAAAAAAATCTTTATAAATCTGGTAGAGATTGAGAGAAAAGTAGTTGCATGTTAAGTTTTCTAATTGTGAGTTTTGGCTAAATAGTATGACTTTCTTAGGGCTTGTTGTCTTAGTTGAAGGTATTTTATTGATCCTACTAAGGTTGAAGTGGTATTAAGTTAATAGAGGTTTACGATAACAAAGTACGTGAGGAGTTTCCTTGAGGTAGTTAGTTATTATCGAAGATTCATTGAGAGTTTTTTTAGTTGACAAGACTTTTGACTACTTTGACTGGAAGAGAGGTTCCCTTTGTTTAGACTGAGAAAAGTGAGGTTTAATTTCATAAGTTAAAGTAGAGATTGACTAATGCTCTGGTATTGACTTTTCTTGAAAAAAGAGTTGAGTATGATATTTATGCTTATACATCTTATCAAGTGATTAGCACAATGTTGATATAGACTAGTAAGGTAATTGCATTTATATCTAAATAGTTAAAAGATTATGAATTGAAGGATCCTAGCTATGATTTGAATTGAGCTATAGTAGTGTTTACTTTGAAAATTTGAGACATTATTTGTAAAAAGTTAGGTGTAATATTTATTCAAATCATAAGAGTCTAAAGTATTTCTTTTCACAAAAAGAGCTTAATATTAGGCAATAAAGATAGTTAGAGCTGCTTAAGGATTATAATTATGAGATTAAATAACGTCTACGTAAAACCAATGTGATTATTGATGTTTTAAATAATAAAGTGGATTTATCTAGGATTTCTGTTTAAAGGGAGTTGTGGTTTAACAATGGTAGGGAATAGATTAATATTGTGACTATCAAGTTCTCTAGGTTATAGTTTATGTTCACATTGTTAGATGATATTCAAATTAGGTAGTTATTTGATTATTGGCCTTAGAGGATTATTTAGCAGACTAAAGAGAGCTAGGTACCTGATTTTGAGATGAGAGATAAGATTCTAAATTTCAGAGGTAGATTATACGTTCTTGAAGATTTGAGATAAGGTAAAGGATTCTAGCTGAGGTTTATAATATGGTATTTATAGCACATCTAGATAGTGTCAAAATGTATCAGGATCTCAGAAGAGATTTTTGGTAGTTTAGTATGAAGAGAGCTATAGTAAATTATATGGCTAGGTGTTTGACTTGTTAGCAAGTTAAGACAGAGCAACAGATTTCTTCTAGATTATTCTAGCCATTAAGTATGCTTAAGTAGAAATAGAAGAACAGTTCTATGGATTTTATAGTAAGTCTTCCTTGAGTGCAACATGGTTATAATGGTATATGGATGATTGTGGATAGATTAAATAAATTAATTCATTTCTTGCCAATTTGAGAGGGAATATCCACAGATCAGTTAGACTAGCTTTTTGTTGGAGAGATAATGAGACTGCATGGGGTCCTTAAAGTTATTATTTCAAACACAAATTCAAGATTTATGTTAGATTTCTAAGGTAGTTTGTAGATATCTTTGGATACTAGATTATGCTTCTGTATAACATATTATCTACAAACTTCTAGGTAGACTAAAAGGACTAATTAGATACTAGAGGATACGTTGAGAGCTTGTTGTATGGATGAAAGGTCAAGTTGGGCTGAGTTACAATTTTTGATGGAATTTGTGTATAAAAGCAGTTATCAACATTATTTAAATGGCTCTATTTAAGGCTTTACATGGTAAGAGGTGTAAGTGTCTTTTGCATTAGGATAAGATTGGTGAGAGAGATTCTTTAAAGATTACTGTGGGTCCTAATATGACTTACAGGATGATTGATTAGGTTCAAATAATTAGGTAGTAGATTCGATAGACTAAGGATCGATAGAATAGTTATGTTAATAAGAGGTGTGGAGAGATGAAGTTTCATATAAGAGATAAGGTGTTCTTAAGAGTTACTCCTTATAGGTATATAGTGAGATTTGGTAAAAAAGGGAAGTTTGCATCCTATTTCATTGGTCCATATGAGGTGCTAGAGAACGTTAGGAGTGTTACCTACAAGTTAGCCTTGCTTGCTAGTATGGATTAAATCCATAAGGTCTTTGACATTTCTCTATTGAGAAGTTATGTAAAGGATAAGTCTTATATGTTGGAGGTTCAAGATTTAGATTTGGTTAAGGATTTGAGCTATCAAAAGTAGTCAGTTCAAATTTTGAATCATAGAGTTAAGACCTTAAGGAATAAAAAAATTCAATTAGTTAATGTGTTATATAAGAATTAGAGGTATGAAAAGACTACTTGGGAGGTAGAGTCAAAGTTTAAAATAAGATTTCTAGAGTTTTTTAAGTAATTTAAAAGACAAAATTTTTATAATAGGAGGAAAGCGTAATAACCTAAGGTTAGAATAGTCTTTTTAGGATAGAAATTAGTGAGAAAAGTGAGATTTTAAGGTAAGAGTTTGAGTTGAGTGAGTCCATAGGTAGAACAAGCATTTATGGGCTTTATTTGGCTCGTACATATGTCATCTTTGAACACTATCACATGTATAGCATGAAAAAGCACAAAAATTTTAAATTTCTATCACTCACGACCATACATCTTAGGGAGACACGACTGAATGTGAGTGCATTTTGACATTGCTACATAAAGCATGATTTAGTTTGATTTCTCATAATTTTCAGTTGAATTCTTCTTGAGTATTTTAGAGAGGCCATTCTAGAAAGCAGAGGGAGAAAAGATTCCAATTGAGTTATGACCTAAGTTAGGAGAAAAAGCTAGAGAGAGAGTAAACATCCATAAGCCTTGAGATAAGTGTTTCATTACTTTTTCTTCTTAGATTTAAATCTATGATGCTGTAATTTATAAGTATATGGTTTTTTAGCATGTTAGATAATGATTTCTATGAAATTAAAATAAATCAACACTATTAATGACACATGTGATGTAGGACCCGCTGCCACGTGTACCCCTGCTACTGTATACTACTGGGGAGCTTTTATTAATCATCTGAAAATTCGGGTACCTGCGACAGTAATCTTACGAAAATAAAATCTGAAACTACTATACAATACATGCGGAAGCGAAACTGAATATACATTGTCTTTCTGTACAATGGGCCCAATAGCCTTTTTCATGTATACATGCATACTGTTTCTACACATCTGGATACATAAAACATTTACAACATGACCACACAGGTCCAAAACTGAAAACTGTACAAACTGAGATCGTGGTGTGGGCCCTCTCCGCCAGCCTCGATCCAACTGCTCCTCAAAAACAGCACGAACCACCTGAAAAGGATGGAAGAAGGAGAGGGGGTAAGTAATAAAAATCACCTAGTAAGCGCTCCTTACTTCCATCAAAACCAAAGCAAGCACAAACAATCACAATAATCAAACGTACCTGGGCCTCGACCCTATTCATACATCTATACGCTTGTTGGAATCTGAAACTATTTTACTGTTTATCATTCATTCACTGATATCATTATTATTAATGTCATGATGTGTATGTCATGTCATGCTACTGAAAATACTGTGGATGCATGCATCTGAATACCTCTCTGTACCTGAAGGTACCTGCTGTGCTGATCAGACTTGGTGAATACAGGGATTCGACATCCTGACCATATGGGCTGAACAGTCTAGCTATTGGCTAGAAAGCTGAATAATAACTGCTGAACGATCTGACTGGTGTCAGAAGACTGAAACTGTAATACTGTTGAACATTCTAACTGGTGTCAGAAAGCTGAATCTGAAATACTGCTGAACATTCTGACTGGTGTCAGAAGGTTGAATCCCACAGATGCCCCCTCGTGTTCCACCTATACTCTTACCCATACATCGGGTTTTGAATACTGAATACTGCTGAATTCGAATCCCTCGATCCTCTCTGAAGCTACATGTCATGCCATGCCATGCCATGCCATGCCATGCCATGATATGCATATACAGCTTTATTATCTGAATTCATGCTCATTTGATGCTTATCTGAAGCAATTTAGTCTTTATTCTGAATTTGCATGCTTAATTAATCAATAAATAATCATTTTCTGGAAACTGTAGGTGCACGGGCATGTGGGCAAGGGCACACGGGCGTGCATACCTCACACACGGGCGTGTGCCTGGATGCATGGAACCGTACGCTGGTCGTGCTCCTGGTCGTGCAAGCTACTGGAATTTCTAGAAAACTTTCACTGAAACCTTGCACACGGGCGTATGTCTGCGAACATACGGGCGTGTGGGTGCACTTTCTGCCCGTGCACACAGGCGTGTGTTCTGGAGAACAAAAGCACACGGCCGTGCCATGCAGGCACACGGCCGTGCGTCTTGTTCTTCAACAAGAGCACCGCCTGGAAAATGCACCAATTCTCAACCATTTCACATTCATTCGCCAATTCACCTCAAATACACATTCCCAACACTTCAAATTACACAATACAAGCTTCCAATTCAACATGCATCAACAAGCAACGAAATCACCATGGAAGCATTAGCTTTCTCTCATTAAAACAATTCAATCATGCATGCATGGATCAAGATGGCAAAATCAACATTTCAAACAAGCATCCTCATCATTTGAACATGCTTTAAGCTCATTCAAGTATCACAACTCATCAAAACATGCTGGGAAAATGCGAGAAGAAGTGAAAGAACACTTACCTCGCGCCATTGCCTCTGAAAGAAATCTTTCGAACTATTCTCTATGCTCTCTAGCTTGATCGGGAGCTACTTGCTGCTGGATTTCTTCTCTAAGATTGGGAGGAACTGAAATGGAAGAGAGAAATGCTGAAAATGCAAAGTGGGTGAGAAAAGAAACTAATTTCTCTCGACTCTCACTTAAATACTATGCCATGCACGGGCGTGCATCAAGGGTGCACGGGCGTGCACAAGGGAAAATGGACTTAATCCACTTCCCGCTCACTCGCCTAATCGAATCCTTCCGAAAGGATTCCTACGAAAGCCACACAGGCTCCGAAAACTTACTAACTCACCCCTGTACTTTACTAAACTCCCAATCTATTTCTGGATTCCGTTTCTAACCCTAAAACTCTTCCCCTAAGGGCTTTCTAACTTGGGATGCTACATTTCCTCCCCCCTTAGAAAAATTTCAACCCCAGAATTTATCTGAATAACTCTGGGAACCTATCTCTGATCTCAAACACTACCTCCCAAGTGGCTTCCTCCACTCTCTGACTGCGTCATAAGACCTTCACAAGAGGAATCTGCTTGTTCCTGAGAACCTTGACCTTGTAGTCCAAAATCTGCACTGGCAGTTCTTGGTAACTCAAATCATCTGCCAATTCTATCTCTGAAAACTGAAGCACATGAGAAGGATCTCCCACATACTTCCTCCACTGCGATACATGGAAAACATTATGAATCCTGTCCATGCTAGCTGGTAAAGCCAACCTGTAGGCAACTGTCCCCACCTTCTCAAGTATCTCATAGGGACCAATAAATCTCGGGGCCAACTTCCTCTTTCTGCCAAATCTGAGAACTTGCCTGTATGGAGCAACTCTCAGAAACACCATGTCGCCTATTGAAAACTCAATCTCTCTGTGTCTCAGATCTACGTAGCTCTTCTGTCGATCTTGGGCCTGTTTCATTCTTTGCCTGATGATCCTGATCTGCTCAATCATCCCCTGAACTATCTCTGGACCCACAACTGTCTCCAGAGAATCTCTCTCTCCAATCTCATCCCAATGAAGAGGAGATCTACACTTCTGACCGTACAACACCTCAAATGGAGCCATCTGAATAGTCGTATGATAACTATTATTATAAGCAAACTCCATGAGGGGAATCAATTCTGCCCAATCGTTCTGTAAGTCCATACAACAGGCTCTGAGCATATCCTCCAGAATCTTGTTAACTCTCTCAGTCTGTCCATCCGTCTGAGGATGATATGCTGAACTGAACTACAATCTGGTCCCTAAGGCTCTCTGCAATGATCTCTAGAAAGCTGACAGAAATCTGGAGTCTCTGTCTGACACTATAGTCCTGGGAACACCATAAAGTCTAACCACCTCTCTGATATACAATCTCCCCAACTGATCTGTAGACATACCCTGTTTGACTGGAAGAAAATGAGCTGACTTACTGAGTCTGTCTACTATCACCCATATGCCATCAAATCCTCTCTGAACTCTAGAAAGACCCGAAATGAAATCCATGGAAATATCTTCCCACTTTCACTCAGGAATACTCAAGGGATGAAGTAAACCTGAGGGTCTCTGATGCTCTGCCTTAACTTGCTGACATATCAGACATTTGGAAACAAAATCTGCTATGTCCTTCTTCATGCCTGACCACCAGAAACTATTCTTGAGATCTTGATACATCTTTGTACTGTCTGGGTGTGTTGAATACACCGTACTGTGTACCTCTGATAAAATTTTCTGCCTCAACTCTGAACTCTGTGGCACACATACCCTGTCTTTGAATCTCAAGATCCTATTTCTGAACTCAAAGTCTGGCACTGATCTCTCTGACATCTTCTGAATCATACTCTGAGTCCACTCATCTGACATCTGACTGTCTCTGATCTCATCATACAGAGAAGATCTGATCTGAAGTCTGGAGAATCCCGCAGTGACTATCTCAATTTGCTCTCTGGCAATCTCATACTGCAGCTCTCTCTGAACTGAAAGACTGGATAAGACTACTCGCCTACTCAAGGCATCAGCCACTACATTGGCTCTCCCTGGATGATATCTGATGTCAACATCATAATCCTTCACCAGCTCTAGCTATCTCCTCTGTCTCATATTGAGCTCTTACTGGCTGAAGAAATATTTCAGACTCTTATGGTCTGAATAAATGCTACACTTGACCCCATATAGATAATGTCTCCAAATCTTCAGGGTGAAAACAACTGCTGCTAACTCCAAATCATAGGTAGGGTATCTTAACTCATGATCTCTCAATTGCTTGGAGGCATAGGCAATGACCCTACCACTCTGCATCAAAACTACCCCAATCCCCTGATAGAACGCATCTGTATAGATATCAAACTCTACTCCCTCCTGAGGTAGTGCTAAAACTAGAGCACTAGTCAATCTCTGCTTAAGCTCCTGAAATCGTGTCTCACACTCATCTGACCATACAAATGGAACCCCTTTCCTAGTTAAGACAATAAGAGGCCTCACTAGGCTAGAGAATCCCTCAATAAAGCTCCTGTAATAGCTTGCCAACCCAAGGAAACTTCTGATCTCTTTCACTGTCTTCGGCCTTGGCCAACTTAATATGGCCTCCACTTTACTAGGATCCACTGAAATGTCATCTGCTGTCACCATATGACCTAAAAATGCTACTCTGTCAAGCCAGAACTCACACTTGGAGAACTTGGCATACAACTGTCTGTCTCTCAATCTCTGAAGCACATATCTTAGATGCTCCTCATGCTCTGTCACACTCTTGGAATACATCAGAATATCATCAATGAAGACCACCATGAACCGGTCCAAGCAATCATGAAACACCCAGTTCATCAGATCCATAAAGATCGCTGGGGCATTAGTCAACCCAAACGGCATCACCACGAACTCATAATGTCCATATCTGGTCCTGAAAGCTGTCTTTGGGAACATCTCTATCTGCCACTCTGACCTAATAATAACCCGATCTCAAGTCAATCTTCGAAAACACAACTACACCTCTCAACTGATCAAATAAGTCATCTATCCTTGGCAGGGGATACTTGTTCTTCACTGTTACTTTGTTTAGATCCCTGTAGTCGATACACATTCTCATCGACCTATCTTTCTTCTTAACAACGGAATCGGAGCCCCCCAAAGCGAACAACTGGGCTTGATAAACCTCTTATCTGTCAACTCCTAAAGCTACTTCTTTAACTCCTGAAGCTCAGTTGGAGCCATCCGGTACGGAGCCTTAGAGATTGGAGTCGTACCTGGAAGAAGCTCAACACTAAACTCCAACTCTCTGTCTAGAGGCAACCTTGGCAACTCATCTGGGAAGACATCTGGAAACTTTCTGACAACTAGTACCTCTTCGATACTCGAACCCACTAAACTGCTACAGACAATATTGGCCAAGTATCTAACACAATCCTGTCTTATCAACCTGCTCACCTGAATACTGGAGATCATCAGACTGTTAACTTTGCCCTCACCAAACACGAACTGATCAGGGCCTATGTGGAATCTCACTTTTTTCCTTCCACAATCTATCTCTACACTATATCTCCCTAGAAAATTCATACCCAAAATCATATCAAAATCTGTCAACTCTAATAGAATCAGATCAATCATCATCTGCCTACCCATAATCTATATCTCCTGATCTAGAAGAACTCTATCACTCAATACAAATCCCCCATCTGGCATCTCTACATGGATACTCCTATTGGCCACACTAGAGTCAACCCCTAATCTCTCCACTACACTCCAAGATACAAAGCTGTGTGTGGCTCCACAATCAAAAAGTACAAATAATGGAGTATCAAAATAAAGAAACTGACTAGTCACCGCATGGGGAATGACCTCTGCCTGCTCCTGGGGAACAACATACACTCTAGCTCTGCCTCCGCCAACTCCGGAAGGACCGGCACCTCCCTCGGGTGTTCTACCACCAGCTCTGGAAAGGTCTGCTCCATCTCTATCTGTTCTAGCTCCGCCTCTAGGTGGACCACCTCGACCTCTGAACTGACCAACTCTACCTCGGCTCGGCCCACCACCAGCTCCACCTCTGGTTGGACACGCTGCCATCATGTGCCCTAGCTGATGGCACCAGTAAACAATCTAGCCGGTTAGACACTCTCCTGGATAGCGCCTGCCACATCTGGTACATTGTGGTGGCTGGGGTGCAACTTTCTGCCTCTGACTTTGAAAACCTCTGGCAGATCTCCTGGCTAACATTGGCCTCTTGCCCCTATCTCTATTATCTATCCTCTGATCTCTCTCGGATGCTCTGCTCATAGCACTCATCTTCTGCAAATCGATCTCTGATCTGAGCGTTCTCCCCAAGGCATCATTAAATCTCTGGGGAGGATCTGCTCTTGTCATGACATCCTTGTAGATTGCAGGGCGTAACCCATGGATGAATTTCTGAACTCGGCCTATCTCTATCCCTGACAAACTCGGGACGAATCTCGCTAATGCATTGAATCTTGTGGCATACTCCTTGACCGAACTGGACCCCTGAGTCAAATCAATGAACTCCTGGGCCTTAGCATACAACATCTCTGTACTCCGGTACTCAGCATCGAACAACTGTCTGAATTCAGCCTATGTCATCTACTCCTTGTTGATGGAAGCCTTGACACTCTGAAAGAGTGAAGAGCCCCATGACACTCTCCACGGACTCTACTCATTCTTTTACCACTACTAGATCCGTGGATCCATTGAATTTTACTGGCTGATACGGCCCTGGCAGGTGGTAAATCGGATGAAGTCTACCTGAAGAACTAGTGTCAACTGTCTCTGTACTCATACTCTGACTAGAATCTGTATAACCAGTTGGATACTGATGTCTCTCTCTAACTGACTGAGGCTGAGACTGATACTGATGCTGATACTGTGGCTGTGACTGATGCTGTGACTGAGACTGTCTTCTTCGTCTCGGTATCTGATAACTCTCATACTGGGGAGGAGTAACTCTATCTGGTTCTCGAATATTACCCACTCCAGCTTGCTGGAGGCTCTCTCTGACAACATCCCCAATCATCTCTCTCAACTGCTCTAGTCTCATCGACACATGGGAGGTATCCTAAGATCGCCGCCTATCACTAATACTCATAGGATGGGCGGGTGAACTACTATCTGTCTCATCTAGGCATCTAGGGACATACTCCTCTCTATCTATAGCATCACCAACAAACAAGGGGTTAGAATCACATAACACATCAAAGCTGGAAATAAATACCTGACTATGTTGTGAGGAGGGTCTAGACGACGGCTGCGAAAAAGAGAAAACAGGCACCACACACTTACAGATGCTCTGATACCAACAATGTAGGACCCGTTGCCATGTGTACCCCTGCTGCTGCATACTATTGGGGAGCTTTTATTAATCATCCGAAAACTCGGGTACCCGCAACGGGAATCCTACGAAAATAAAATCAGAAACTACTGTATAATACATTCGGAAGCGAAACTGAATATACATTGTCTTTCTGTACAATGGGCCTAATAGCCTTTTTCATATACATACATACTGTTTTTGTACATCTGGATACATAAAACATTTACATCATGACCACACAGGTCCAAAACTGAAAACTGTACAAACTGAGATCGTGGTGTGGGCCCTTTCCGCTAGCCTCGATCTAACCGCTCCTCAGAAACAGCTTGAATGTAAGACCCGCCGCCACGATTACCCCTCTGCTGCTGAATTCTAGAAGGCCTTTTTATTATTAATATGAAAATTCGGGTACCCGCGACGGGAATCCTACGAAAAACAAATCTGAAACTATACAATGCTGCACATACGGAAGCTTATCTGAATATACATCACTGAAATTACATAACTGTTCTGTACAATGGGCCCATAGGCCTTAACACATATATACACATACTGTTCATTTACATCTGATACAAAAGCATTTACAACTTGACCACACAGGTCCAAAACTGATATACATACAACTGCGATCGGCATGTGTGTGTGTGCCCTCTCCGTCAGCCTCGATCCAACTGCTCCTCGAAAACAGCACGAACCACTTGAAAAAGATGAAAGAAGGAGGGGGATGAGTGATAAAGATCACCCAGTAAGCGCTCGTTACTTCCCTCAAAACCCAAGCAAGCACAACACAATAATCAAACATACCTGGGCCTCGGCCCTAATCATACATCTATGCGCTTGCTGGTATCTGAAACTGTTAACTGAATATCTGATTCGCATTCATTTACTGATATCATATTTATTCATGTCATGATGTGTATGTCATGTCATGCTAACTGAAAATATTGTGGATGGATGCATCTGAATACCTCTATCTGAATGTACCCGAAGGTACCTGCTGTGCTGATCAGACTTGGTGGAATACAGGGATTCGACATCTTGGCCATGTGGGCTGAACAGTCTAGCTACTGGCTAGAAAGCTGACTCTGCATACTGTACTGCTTCAATCTGATTGGTGTCAGAGAGCTGAAACTGAAATACTGCTGAGCATTCTGACTGGTGTCAGAAGCTGAATCCCACAGATGCCCCCTCGTATTCGTATTCACCCATACTCTTACCCGTACATCAGGTTCTGAATACTGAAAATTACTGAATCCAGATTTCTTGATTCTCTCTGAAGCTACAAGTCG